>JANIWU010000117.1:0-28686 GCA_030705145.1 Hagleromyces aurorensis | reverse complement strand
CAGGTGGACTGATCATGCGTATAACACGTGTGCATAGCTCACGTGCGCGTGTAAGGGTAAATATCTACACATTAAAGTAAGTTCTCTCTTGGGAGATTCAGATTAACATGAGAAGGAGATTTCGAAGACATAAGACAAATTGCCTAGTTGATATCTACAGCTTAAAGAGAGAGAACTGGAGTTATTAGAATCCAACGTTAGGTACATATTTTGTGCACTAAATACCAAACCGATTATTGCTGGAGGTTTAACTAGAGTAAATGAGCCTAGTTTGAAATGCTCCCTCTGGCGTTTGCGACAAATCTAACATCAAATCCAAGGTACACATTGAGCATATGGAGATTGCTTGGCAGAGAGTTTCAAGGAAAGGCTAGATCAAGCCATTATTTAGGTTTGGGATCAAACACAGGCAAGCGTTTTTATTCCTCTGCTCATCTGAATACTGCTCCCATTGAGTTCACTTCGAATATTTCACCCGAACATGCCAGAGATACACAAGAAAGTGTTTTCAGCGAGACAGCTAGAAAGGCCTTGAGATGTACGGATTCGGTCACTGAGGATGGTGCTCAAGCCGTTGATGCTGCTGTATTGAAACCGTTACCTTTCAAAGTTAAGACAGTGGACCGTGAACAAAGAAGGGCATCCAGAGAAGCAAGGGTGAGCGCCAAAGGAAAAGAAGTCACGGTGGCTACTATAAAAAAAGACTTAATTGAACCATATCTTCAACTAAGTAAGCCTAGATTAACAGTCCTGGTCATGCTTAGCGCTATATGCTCATATGCACTCTCCCCGTACGCAGCATCTGTAACTCAGCTGCTCTGTCTAACAGTGGGTACAACAATGTGTTCAGCATCAGCAAACGCGATAAATATGGGTAGGGAGCCAGAGTTTGATAGACAAATGGTGAGAACTCAAGCAAGACCAGTCGTTAGAGGTAAGGTTACTTCTAAACAGGCTTACAAGTTTGCTACCGCCATTGGAACGGTCGGTACAGGGGTTCTTTATTTTGGGGTGAATCCAACAGTTGCAATATTAGGTGCCTCAAACATTGTGCTATATGCATGGATCTACACATCTCTCAAAAGAAAGCATATCATCAACACCTGGGTAGGTGCTCTCGTTGGCGCTATCCCACCTCTAATGGGTTGGACAGCGGCCAGTCCGTTATCACATCCTGGATCATGGTGTTTAGCAGCTTTGTTATATGCCTGGCAATTCCCTCATTTCAATACATTGAGTCATAACATAAGAAGTGAATATAAAAACGCTGGCTATGTTATGGCCGCTTGGAAAAACCCATTATTGAATGCTAGGGTATCTCTACGATATTCGTTGCTAATGTTTCCAATATGTTTTGGTCTTTCATATTTTGGTGTAACTGATTGGTATTACCTGCTGGATTCAGGCCTTGTTAACGGATGGATGGCATTCTGGGCCTTCAAATTTTATTGGCAACAAAAGCAGAACTATTCCAAGAGCACATATGGTGACGCCACAAAATTTAACAAGGGATTAGCCGTTGCCAATGTTTATGCTAGAAAAACCTTTCTTTCAAGTGTTCTTCATTTACCGGCAGTCTTGCTGTTGGCAATTCTACACAAGAAGGGACGCTGGGATTGGTTCTTTGAACAAGATAACGAATCTAAATTAGGTGCCTGAAGACACCAATTTTCGTTAGATGTAACATGCCATTTTCCATGTAGATAGGCAATCACAGGTTGATTACCTTTGACTTGTATTTAGAAAAATCTCTTTTCTTTTAAGAGATAATACCGAAGTTGTATATAAATCATAATAAAATGATTACCATAACGTAAAGTGTGCAAAATTTTAATTTATTGACGAAATTGTCATGCAGGTTATGATTCACATATATATACATATGAATGAATAGTTATTATGCCATGTAAAAATAATATGATTTACAGGGAAGTATCAACCAAACAAACCATCATCTTCAAATACTTCTTCATCATAATATTCTTCCACATAATCGTCCGAACTTTCCTCATCTTCCGAATTGTAAACCGCATCACTACTACTTAAGTCTTCATCGCCCTCAAAGTACATCTTCGTCAATGTTTCTCCTTTAAGGACTGTCTTAGGGTCCACGTTGTAATAACCTTCGATGTATGAATTTGTAAGTTTTGATTTCTTGCCAATAACAGCACTTGGCCCAATGATTACATTTTCCAAAATAGTATCATCTTCTATTTCAACATTAGGTAATACCACGGAGCCGGCAATTCGACAACGACTTCCAATTTTACATCCAGACCCTATTGCAGATAATTTTACGTTCGTTTTCTCTAAAATGGTACAATTTGAACCAACCAATGAATCTGCACCAATGGCAGAAGCTAAATGCGTTGCTGTCTGTGCATTAGTTGCCATGGCTTGTGCCTTGGTTCTTAGAATAAATCTATTTGCCTCCATGTAGGCAGTAAGATTATTAGCCCTAAAAAAAGTACTGATGTCGGACAAGAGGAATATACCAACCGATTCCCTTTGTTGAGAGTGCTTCCATGAACGTCTAGCCAATTCTCTGAATATTTTCCCGAGTGATTTATTACAGTTTATTGGATCTGCAATCAATTCGTTGTTACGCTTGAAATAGCTTGGCTTTATTTCGGTAGAATTCGTCAGATCAGACGATACAATTTCTTCGTTCTTATCATTTGTCTTTTTATCATTCAGTAATTTGCGAAGTTCATAAGAACAGAAATAGATAAATGAATTACTCAACTTGGTGGAGACACATGCATTAGGATAACGCCAAAGCATATGTGTTCTTATTTGTAGGTACTTGGTTTTCTGGACATCCTCCTTGGAATAAACATCTAAAAGTATAGGTTGTTTGTCACAGTCCTCGTTGTTTGTATATACAGTGAAAAACTGTTTACCATTGTGTTTCTTCTCCGCATTCTCCAGTACATTTTTGTAATAGAATGTCATTGCCAAGTTTTCGTCATCTCTATTGCGATATTGATCAATAAAGATTTGTGGGGGAATATCTGTAACAAAATCGCATGGTAAGAGGACAAAGTCATCTGTAATTCTTTCCAGCAGTTCCTTTTGTAAACATTCTCCTGTTGAGTTTGCTTTTGAACCTATGAAGTTAATTGTTGTTGGTTTTTGCAAATGCGAGCTATGGTGCGTAGAAAGACCTTTTGAAACAAGGTCGAATTGCATCTTTCTCAAGTTCAGGAATTGAGTTAGACCTCTTTTTATAGTATCCACTTCATCACTTTGGGCAACCACATTAATCTCCTTAAAATTGGCCTGGTCACACCAATCAATTACATATTCAATCATGGCTCTATTGCCAATTGGCAATAGAGCCTTTGGTAAACCATTACCACTGATTCCATGATCTTCGCTTGGTTGTGAAAAGGGTGACAGATTGTAGCCTCGACCACAGAAAACAAATGCTTGAACCCTCATTTTTCACTAAAGTATCTCTTGGTGAAAAATATTTCTATAATTGAAATGCTTTAATCCAGAATTGTCACCTTAAGAACCTGATACCGCTTATCCTTAGTCTTTTAGTTTTCCTTCTTCTGCTCATCACTATATATTTGTAGCATATTTATTTCAAATTTTTCATTGATCGTTTAATTTTCGGGTAACCCGTAACTGATAAATTTCAGATATTGTACGTAAATTAGATACATACACTTTCAAAGTTATTTTAGTTTGCCACCCATAGTAAGTAGCCGATTGCAAGAAAAAAGAGTCGCAAATATTTAAAACCTTCAAAATTAGTTGATATTGATATTTGTCACTGTTGGTATCTAAATTTGAAGAGAGCCTAACTTTGAATTGACGCCATAAAAAATGAGCTCAGAAAACGATCCACTCATGGCAGCCCTAGAAGGGGAGGGCAGTGATGGTAATGAGCAGAAGGATGAGAATAATAACAACACTAAACCAACAGACACCTCGTCAAATAATGCGGCTTCCACTAACGGCAACGAACTGCATGCACAGTTGGAAGAAGTAAAAGATGAAGAGATGGAAGAGCCCAAGATCGACCCAGAACAAGAGGCTAGAAATAAAGCATTAAATGATTTTAAGAAGAAATTGTTGGAGCACAGACGTTATGACGATCAGTTGAAACATCGTCGCCAAAACATACGAGATCTAGAGAGAGAATATGACAGGACCGAAAATGATATTAAGGCGCTACAAAGCATTGGTCAACTAATTGGAGAAGTTATGAAAGAGCTGTCAGAAGAGAAGTACATTGTGAAAGCAAGCTCTGGTCCTCGTTACATTGTGGGTGTTAGAAACTCCGTAGATCGGTCGAAGTTAAAGAAAGGTGTGAGAGTCACGTTAGATATTACAACATTGACTATCATGAGAATATTACCAAGAGAAACTGATCCGCTCGTTTACAATATGACTAGTTTTGAACAAGGTGAAATCTCTTTCGATGGAATTGGTGGTTTAACTGAGCAGATTAGAGAGTTAAGAGAAGTTATAGAGTTACCATTAAAGAACCCTGAGATTTTCCAAAGGGTAGGTATTCAGCCACCTAAAGGTGTTCTTCTATATGGTCCTCCAGGAACAGGTAAAACATTGTTGGCCAAGGCTGTGGCAGCAACAATCGGTGCAAATTTCATATTTTCACCAGCTTCAGGAATTGTGGATAAATATATTGGTGAATCTGCACGTATCATCAGAGAAATGTTTGCATATGCAAAGGAGCACGAACCTTGTATTATATTCATGGATGAAGTGGATGCTATTGGTGGGAGGAGATTTAGCGAAGGTACTTCGGCAGATCGTGAGATTCAGCGTACACTTATGGAATTGCTGACACAGATGGATGGTTTTGATAACTTGGGCCAAACGAAGATTATCATGGCTACCAACAGACCAGACACTCTAGACCCAGCTTTATTGAGACCTGGTAGATTGGATAGGAAGATAGAAATTCCGTTGCCCAACGAGGCAGGCAGACTGGAGATTTTCAAGATTCACACTGCGAATGTAAAAAAACAGGGTGATTTTGATTTTGAAGCTGCTGTTAAGATGAGTGATGGTTTCAATGGTGCTGATATCAGAAACTGTATTACTGAAGCAGGTTTTTTTGCGATCAGAGATGACCGTGATCATATAATTCCAGAAGATTTAATGAAGGCTGTAAGAAAGGTTGCGGAGGTCAAGAAACTTGAAGGTTCGTTGGAGTACCAGAAACTATAGTGTGGTAGAAAAATCTCTACTGAAAGAAAACAGAGCTCTCTCTTCTTCCGTGTTTCAAGTGATATGTAATGCATATATATATTAATAAACCACCAATTTTAGTGCAGTGTCCCGAAATGAAACTTAAACTCAAGGTCTAAATGATCCTTTAACTTTGCAAATTTACTCTCAAAATTCTTGCCACAGTAAGAACATTGGAGATCCGTTTTCTTAAGCACCTCATTTTCCATGTACTTCACTGACGGCAGAGAGTCCCATGGTAACGTTTCAAAAGGAGCAAAAAAGGGTGAGTTAAACGAGTTGTAGTGCTTTTTGTTCTTCAACTTCGGCGAATTAAAATCTTTTGTAATGATATGGATGTGGAGGTTAGCCATTGAAGGGACGCTGTGAACCCCCACCTGAATAAATTTGTCAAGGAATCGTGCCTTACTCTTAAATTCGTCCTCATCTTCGAAAACACCTTCAAAAGGATGCGAAAAAGAGTACCGTTTCTGGAATTCTCTAAATATATAATCTTCTGCAACTTCAATATAATGTGAGTAATTCAATTTTGCAGCATTGTTCAGTGCTATGATGGGATGCTTTTTGGTGAGAATAGGGTCTCTTGGCAACACAAGTAAGTGAAAAGTGGCCTTAGGAAAACTGTCTCTAATGATGACACAGTCTTTATCATAGAAAATCACAACATCCTGTGGGTAATTCTCTGGGGATTTTATATACTGATCCAGCGCAAATTTCCATGACATGTTTGTCACCCACCTGTCGATGCTTTAATAACATTGAAGTCCTTATAGAATAAATTAAAAACAAGATCATATTTATTATATACACGATTTGAAAAAGTAACATTAATGGCTGACAGAAGGGTCTAAAACTTCTCCAAGTTTTCCTTTAGATGTTGAAACACTCTTTCACCAATCTCCTCCCTTTCGGAACTCGTTAATTGCGGTTTAGACTTCATAATTTCCGCCAGTTTCTGTTTGTCCGCAAGATATGCCTTCTTAGAATCAGTGAGGGGCATTTTTGGCGCCACCAGCTTGGCAATATCCTTGACACTCAATTTACCTCTTCTGTACTTAGAATGAGGGTTCCGGATTGTTAGCAACGCGTCATGGGGTACCGGATTTTTGGCTATGCTATTTACCCAATATGTCTGTTCTCTGACTGTGTCTGGACTAGTCGCTAGATCACCCTCCTCTGTCTCTTTGGGCACAGGCCATGGAATAACAAGGTCTTCCTGGCCTGCTACACATCTGTATGGCATCATCTTTTTATAATTCTCGTCGTAGTAGCTTCCCTTGAACATGATGTCTCTGACTGCTACAGTCTTTACACCATTCGGGCTGTTCTCATCATCAATATCTGCAACCAGCTTCAAATCCTGTTGTTTCACTGTGACAGGAATTTTCATCATATGAGTAGTTTGGTTCCCAAGCCAATAATCCCTTGGAACAGGTACAGTCTTGGTTGGTCCGTTGTCGTCCAGGACGTACCCGTTGGTTTCGTTTTCGTGCTGCCTAACCAGACAAACGTTGCCTCGTTCCTTTCCTCTGATCAAAACCACACGATCACCAGGCATATACTTCCATTCTCTCTCAGTCTTAAACCTCTCCTGTTCTTC
This sequence comes from Hagleromyces aurorensis, assembly GCA_030705145.1. NCBI lineage: Eukaryota > Fungi > Ascomycota > Saccharomycetes > Saccharomycetales > Saccharomycetaceae > Hagleromyces > Hagleromyces aurorensis. The sequence continues at coordinate 21,857 of JANIWU010000117.1, read as the reverse complement.
GACCTCCTTGAGATTCCTTTGCATGAAGGCTGGCATACCCTTCTGAGCGTACTTTTCCATCTTTGCCTTCAAGTGGGGGTGAGAATTTTCCATTGCCTTGGTGGCCCTACCGCCAAATTTTGACAAATGGGAGTAAATATTCATCGACATTTTATCAGCTTTAATGGACTTCTGAACACTTAACAATTTCGTCTATCTGAGTGCATTTAATAACCAGTCAAAAATCTGCTGCATTTAAAGTTACACTAACAAGAAACTAGAGAAAAGTTCCAACACGTGATCACATTCATAACAAACTAAGAAGTGTCAACTCTTCCCTAGGCAAAGAGGTCGTTCTTCTTACCTCCATCAAGCCTCATGAAATAGTATCAATCAAAATAAGAATACCTGAACAATCACACAGTATGTATTTTACTTGCATTTTTGCATATATCTTGGACTAGTATTACAATGTATTTCCCTACACATTAATTATCGGTACATATGGCGATGAACTCCGATTCGTTGATTTCTCCGTCGCCATCTAGATCAAATTCCTCGATCATAGCGCGTAATTCTTCATCCGTCAAATTTTCGCCGAGTTCTTTAGCTACGCGTCTCAGATTCTTCAAGCTGATTTTACCGGTGTTGTCATCATCAAAAAGTTTGAAAGCTCGTCTTATTTCTTCCAATGGATCTCTATTTATTATTCGCTCTCCCATTATCATATAGAAGTCATCATATTGCATGAGGTGGCGGCCATCTCTGTCATATTGTTCGATCAGATCAAGTACTTCCCTCTTGGGCAGGTCGAAGCCTAGCGCGCGCATTGCAACCTTAACTTCATGGTAATCCAAGTATCCATCGTTATTCATGTCAAAAAGAGAAAATGCTTCGTATATTTCTTGTTTCTGCTCATCAAGAAGCTGGTCTTGGAGCGGCGATATTTCTATTTTATTGTTGTGTATTGAGCTGGATATTGGGCCACCAGCTTTCGACGATTGTCTCCTGTTGCTGTTCATTATAAAAGTAAAATTTGGTAACTGAAGTCAATTACAGATCCAAACACTTTTCTGGAAGTACCGATACTCTCTATTGGGTCTGTTTTCGTATTTTAAGGAATTTAAGATGTTGACGCTTTTCAATTTTTGGATTCAAAACTCGTGCCATTTCTAGTAATGATGATACACATAATAACTACTCGCAAAATCGTTAATCATATATTAAAAAACACATCGCGTAATATGCATACTAACATAATGTTATCACAGCTCATTTTACTTAATTTAAATGTAGAGTTATAAATTCTTAGAAGAAGTTTTTACGGGCCATTTGACTGCAAATTCGATCTCGTCACGGGGATACAGCCAGTCTAAGAAGATACAAAGAATATACTCCACTATAGCACAGAGTGCATACAATGTGCTTGCCCAGAAGTTGTCCTTATAATACAGCCTTTTGAACATCAGTAACCAGTCTTTGTCCTTGGAAATAGATCCTTTCGATGCTTCACCGTAAACCGCTATCGTTCTTTTGGCGACGTTCATCCAATCATAGAATTGACATACCTCGTCATGAAATGTCGAAGTATCTATTTTCCCCTCTCTCAGATTCGTTATAGCATAATCAGTAGCAGAAATCAAACTGGAAACACTTGTTTCACTGGCATAAACAATCATATGATCTGGCAGAACCTCTGGAATGCCACCAACGGGTGTAGATACGATCAGCAATCCGCAGGACGCCGCTTCAACCAGCACGGTACCAAAGGCCTCACTTAGACTAGCATGCAAATATATATCACCTTGGCGCATGATGTCTTGTACCTTTTCATGTGGGACAGAACCAAGTAGCTCTACTCTAGGCTGTAATCTGTGAGCCTCAATCATCTGTTGGAATTCTATGAATTTAGGACCATCTCCTGCTATCAGGAATTTCACAAACGGATAAGTCTTGCATACTGTTGGTATAAGCCTTGTCAAAAGATCTGATCCCTTGTTGGGGAACAAACGGCCGATTACCACGATTGTTATAATTTTCCGATCTCGTTGGATATCCAGAGGTTTAAAGTTTTCCGCCACTACAGCGTTAGGGATGACATATATTTGATCAGAAGCGATGTCAGTTCTCATGATCATATTTTCTTTACAAGTATTGGAGACACAGATAACTTTGTCTATATTCGGTACTGTGAAAGTCATTAGTTTGTTTGTGAGAACATGTGTCAACGTTGTAAAACCATACAGCGAATGATCGGTAAGAACTGTTCGAATGCCCATTGTATTACCAATCAATATGGACTCTAAAGAGATGCATGATGCACTGCCATGCGAGTGTATGATGTTGATTTGTTCTCGCAGCAGGATATGCCGTATCATGGGAAAAGTACCAAAAACATTCGGAAACTTTGTTTCTCTGTAGACAATCACACAAGGAATATGGTAAACTTTCAGACCGTTAGCCAAGTATCGAATACCTGCTCTGTCCCCATATGAATGTGTAATAACCACAACGTTGTGCCCCAAGTCAATCAATTTCTGAGCCAAATGAAAGATATGAAACTCAACTCCGCCAAGCTGCGGGTAAAAATAGTCACAGGTCATTGCTATATTATACCCCATTTTGTTCAATTAGGATCATACGTAAAGTATAAAATGGACCGCCATGTACTGAATCTGCCATAGGTTCTTAACGCAGTTATTCTTGGTCTAACGTTGTCGTTCATTTATGGCATCTCGTACTTTCGTAGCTGAAATTTCAAATAGTCGTATTTCAAGAGGAAACATATTAAACTGAAAAACAAGCAAGTTAAGATAAGATAGTTAATCATACATCTACCACTTGTGGAAGTACCGATCTCCAATAGTTCACACAGCTGCAAATAGCTGTAATACGTAACTGCATGAGAATCACGGGGAGTAGAGCCGGCTACAGTCGAGTAGCTGATGAGGAGGCTCAGGATGAGGCTGATAATACTACCCCAACTCCTTCGCAAATAGATGGTAATAGTCAGGGAACAGATGGCGACAGTTTACCTGCAAGTCCACCATTATATGATGATGTTACTCCGATTGATAGAGATCCCCTTCTCATGGAACAGATGGACATTGAAGAACCCGAGCAAGCCAGTGACGAGGCACTGCTAGATAAAGTGAGCAGATTTAGAACAAGGATCAGCAACAATATAATTATACCTGTGCGGCAAAAATTGGTTGATCCTCTAGCACAATTATTTAGTCTGATGTCAGACAAGATAGAGTATTATTTGAACAAAATTGGTAATCCGCTTATCTTGAGAAGGTTTTTCTACATTATACTCATGTCAGTTTTAACATATGTGATAATGGCCAGTGGGCTATTACCAAACGAAAATATAACAGGAATAAGAGGAATGTTTTTTGATCACGTAATTTTGATGAACTACGCCAAGTCCTCAGTAGATCTAGCAAAGATTGAACGCGACCTGGAGTACATGAGTAGCATGCCCCACATGTCTGGGACCAAAGGCGATTCGGCTATAAGACATTACATTTTGGAGTCATTCAGGAATAACGGCTTAAAGAATACGAGAGAATATGAATATCAAGCATATGCAAATTATCCAAATTCAACGAGCCTAATCGCATATCATGATGATGAAAAGATAGTATTTGACTTGAACGAAAAGAACTTTAATCCCCTCTCACATAACGGGCTTGTCGAAGACGCGACCTTACTATATGCTGGAAAAGGAACCAATGATGAACTACAGACTTTAAAAGCTAGAGGCCACTTTACAGATAATACAATTCTTTTGATGGATTATGACATTCTACCGAGTCAACAGATGCTTCTTGCCGAGAAATTTGGTGCCAAGGGTGTAATATTCATTTCTCAACCAAAAGGTGAAAACGGAAATGTAGTTCAAAACAAACAGGTTGGAATTCCTCAGTTTTGGGCAGGTGATGCATTGACACCCGGATGGTACGGCTCAGTGGTAAATGAGATTTCGAGCGACGATTCGAAAAGTCTGACACACATTCCATCCATTCCATTGTCCAATATTGATGGTAATAAACTGCTTGAAATGCTCAACAACGAGGGAGTTCCTATGGGCAATGGAAGGTTCAGCGGCAGTCAGGATACAGTTCGCGTAGACTTTAATGTGAACACTGACGTCAGAGAACACCATCCCATGTACGACATAATAAGTGAAATCGAAGGTAGGGAACAAAACGACAAAGCGATTATCATTGCGGCTTCCAGGACAACTGTTAACAGAGGCGCTTCTTATCCCACCTACGGAACTGCCATGCTCTTATCTCTCCTTCAGCTTTTCCAGGAGATGAAATATAAATTTGACTGGAGACCTTTGAGAAATATCTATTTCGTAAGTTTCGGTGGCGAAGAATTCAATTATGCGGGTGCCACAGAGTTTGTGGAACAGAGACTGAATTTGATCAAGCGTGAAGTATACGAAGTTGTAGACATTAGTCAAATGAGCTTGAATTCTAAAACCCAAAGTATCGATGTTCAAACACACCCACTGCTCAAGAAATTTTTTGAAGATGAACAGATTAAAATGAATTTCGATATCAAGATCAAGGATGTCGAGCAATATGGTGACTGGATACCATTTCTCGCTAACGGGATACCCGTTTCGATATTTTCCACACCTGATGTTGTTGAACGCAATTCACCAATCGATAGCGAACTAGATATATTTGAGGACATTAGCATTCGTCTCAAAGACCTTGAATACTGTGAACTGGTCACAAACCAACTACTTTTCATCTTCCAGGCAACATTGAAACTTGCAGATAACCCGTTAGTTCCATTTGATATTTTATCATATGTTGAAGATTTGGCGAAGAAATTTGAACAATTAGAGAGGAGTTTGTCCGAAATTAGCCTGAACTTTGACAAGATAGAAAGGCCGCTGCTGCTATGGAAGAAAATAGGCTACGAATGGAGCTCGTGGACGAGAAGTTGGGAAAACATTGTGCTATCGCGGGACGAAGGAATGGAGCCATCGTTGCTTTCAGTTCACAGATGGACATGGAATAAAAAACTGTCTAACATTGGCAAGAGGCAATGCTTAGCTGCCGGGATTCCAAACAGAAACTTTTACAAGAACATTGTTTTTGGGCCTGCTCTGTGGACCCAGGATCCTGTTTCTGAGTATTGGAGTTTTCCAGCAGTTCGAGATGCCCTGATGGAAGGCAATGCCGAAGCTGCGCAGGAACAATTAGACACGCTAGCGGATATATTAGGTAAGTCTGCTGATCTTTTCATTGAGGAAACTAATGATGTTGGGAATTGAGTATAGTACATGCAATTATTTAGGTATATAGACTTTTGAATATACGAAGGTAAATTTTGCTATGGTTGTCGAGGCAAGTGCCGCGCATTTGTTGCATACAATTAATCAGAAGTTCCTAGGCTCTCTTTTAACGGATTCTGATATTGTAGCAAAGATCACGTGATCTCTTTTGTTTTCAATCTTTCGTTTAGAGCTCCGTTAAGAATAGAGAGCATCGCTTAGGCTCAATCACCTACAACCGTTATTTGCCCAACAACTAAACCAGACATCTAAAAAGGTGAAACTCAAGATTTAAGAAATTCCACCCAATAAGGAACACATTTTACATTATTGAACTGCGATAATCAGTCATTTTTGCCAAAGGCCTCATCACACTGCAGGAAAATAACCCTCTATGTCATTTATCAGAAACCTACTCTTTGGCGGAGTGAAGACAACAGATGATCCCACTGGGCTCAGCGAAGACGAAAACTTGACTGGCAGTAACACACAAGACGGCAGTAATCCCATAGTCGAAGGTGAATTTTTTCCTAGAACATTATCCAAGTTCAATGGTCACGATGATGAAAAGATATTCATCGCTATCAGAGGAAAAGTATACGACTGTACACAAGGGAGACAGTTTTATGGTCCAAGTGGACCATACAGTAACTTTGCTGGTCATGATGCTTCGCGGGGGCTTGCTTTAAATTCCTTCGATATGGATGTTGTCAAGGATTGGGATCAGCCTATGGATGACCTCCAAAATTTGACGGGGGAGCAGGTTGACAGCTTGGACAGTTGGGAGCAACACTTCATCAAAAAGTATCCATGCATCGGAACACTGATCCCAGAGCCGGGCGTAAACACTAACGAGTAGAGGTATGAATAAGATTGGTGTACTTTTGCTTATGAAATTGACGCGAGGATTAATATAGATGTAAATAGGAGACTAAAAACAGATGCAAACCAACAATAAAACGAAACTGACCATAAGCCTGTCTTGCAATTTTCACGTAGGAATAGAATATGATATAATGCATGGGTCGTCGAATTGTAATAACTGGACTGGCCTTTGATGTCTTTGTGAAGCCAGCGATTGTTCTATCGGTTCTTCAAGGCGCATATCACAGAGTTTTTCGTTGAGAGAAACAAGTTTCTCTTGCAAAGATATCTCATGCACACCGCTAAACTCCTTGCCCGATTTTATATCTATGATCCCTTTAGGCTTAGATCTATATGTAGCGAGATTTATCTGAGTCGAGAATTGATCCAACCTTACTGAGTGGCCGTTGTCAAAATTCAAAAATTCAGCATTCATTTTTAGAGGAAGAGTTCTACTTTTAATAATATTGGTACTGTCAAATACGACTCTGACTTCGGCGTTTTTGGACGCGGCCTTCCGCACCACATGTACGGTTTGAGCGCATCTTTCCTGCTTCTCTCGCATGGTGTTTCTTGGTGTCCTGGGTAATTTAACATCGAGATCCAGTTTTTTCAATTTATACTTGCGTCTACTGAGAAACGCTCTGGATCTCTTATTTCTTTCCAGAATTACAATGCTCGGGGATCGTAAACTTCCCTTTCGGAATGTTGTCAGTAGTAACGGTTTATTTCTGCTAGTCTTGTTTAGAGGACTTGGAATATTTGTAACATCCTCTAATTCAACATGCGAATTCGGTGAGAATTCCAGATTTTGCCTTCTTCCTAATTTATGCAGCTTATGGATGTAGTGCCGCTGCCGCAGCCGCGAACCAAATAATAGCTTCCGTAAATTAACGGCATAAACAGTAATAATTTGCGATCTTGACTTCCTAGGAGGAGGAGGGGCTCTCATTTATTTTATAAATAACAATAAGCAAATAACAATATAAATTCCTGGAGTTTCAGTTTTTTGCTGTTATATCTTTTCAGCCGTTCAAAATTTTATCAGTAACTTCCAGTTATATTCACTACTGCCACAAATTACGGTACCGAGGATTGAATTGTCTAAAAAGAAAACTAAAAAATAAAACTTGCAGAAACAAGAGGGGTGTAGTAATTTTAAAACTATTGCTACCATAGTCTGTCAGCTTTGGTTAATTAAGTTTTATTTTTTAAATCGTTAAAGCCCAAAATAGGAAGCGACATAAAATTTACCATTTTTAAAATGTTTACTAAAGTAATATTAAAGTCACTGTATATATGCTTCTCTTGGGATATTGTTTACACTAGACTGGAAATTCTTTATTGCTGCGTCACAGTCCCAATTGCTCTGCTGTGCTAACATATACGTGTATTCGGCATTCAATTTAGTTTGAACATGCAGTCTATTCAACAGATCCAACTGAATAGGAGTTAAAGCACTTTGGACTTCAACAGGAAGTTGAAGCGTAGGCGCCAAAGGTGTACTCTGTGTTGCAATTCCTTGTTGAATTGAGGGCAGAGCAGGCTGTGGGGAAACGTTTATTGACGGATTTGGGATCTGTGTAGTTGGTGCGTTAATACCATTATTGATGCCTACATTTCCTACAACGTTCCCAGGGAGGTTGGATATTTGACCTACAGATTGAGGAATATCAGCCTGTGGATTTGTTGCTACATTTGAGGTTTCATTTGTCATTTTTGAAACCCAAGCTCCTGCGGCATATGGTCTCACTGTTAACAAGTCCGATGCAATTACAACACTATTCCCAACAGGCACGATTACCCATGTCCTATCAAATGACTTTTTCGACAATTTGTTGTTCGCTGAACCATGGCCGTGATTAAATCTCCTAGAGCGTGAAGCACCTGAACTTTTATTTTGAGTGTCAATTTCAGGTTTGCTTGTTTCTTCAAAAACTCCATGCAAAGTGATTATGAATCCATTCACTTGAGGGTAAGTAAATGTCTCCATTGAGTAATCTGAAGATTTTTCTTGTAAATAATGCTTGGTCTTCGGTATTTGTTTGAAAACGTTACTGATAGGCTCTTGCCCAACATAAAGTCTCTGTTGAATGGACTTTTCACTGGAAACTTTACTAAGGTTTCTCGAAATTGGCAAATAGAATCCAAACGAAGGATTTTGATCTGAATCAAGCACAGTAGAGTTGGGTATTGATGAGTCCACTGATAAAGAAAACTGAGATTGTGGGGTGTAAAGAGGCAATAATTGGTTCCTATCTGTGTCCCACAAATTTAAGAAATTGCTAACAAAATCTGTTGAGGATGAAGCCACATCGTTATTTTCAAAGAAAAATTGTTGTATCTTCATGGGAAAGGAATATACTGCATCAAGTTTCTGTGCATCTCTCACCACAATATTATCCAAAATCACAAGCTTGGGAAATAATTTGAGCATTTCACTTCTATAAAATTTATCATTTGTAATTGGATTATTCATGAGCAGCAATTCCCGCAGCTCCTTAAATTTGTTCTTCCAAACCTCCAGACTTTTCAGTTTAGATATCTGGTTATTTGCCAAACAAAGATTCTTTAAATCTGGAAACGTTTGGGCTAGCATGGTGATACCTGTGATATCTTTTAGATGATTATCAGATAGATTGATGCTTTCAATGAGTAGCTGAGGGTCTTTTGACGCAAGTTTCATTAAAGCCGGGAACATTTTGGACTGGGTAGAAATCGATGAAAAAAGGCCATTTTGTACCAATTCTGCATCGGACTGAAGATTGCCAAGATCCAACATTTTTGTCTGGGCATTATAACGTCTGTATAGGAAATTCTTTAATAAAATAATAGTGGTGGATGTGTTATTCTCAGAAAGGACATCTACCACTTCAAACTTTAGGTTGTTTCCCGCAAACCGAATGCCATTCCACTTCATCAATGCTTCTGCATCTTTTTTGGAGTTAACGTAACCTATAACCAATGGACCCTCAATTACAGGGTCGTATATGCTTATGCGAGCATTCCGGCTTACAAAATTAACTAAATCTTGAATGGTCGCATTTTGCCAATTTCTAATGGACACTTTAACTCGGTTCTGCTGGCTCCGCTGCTGTGCAATGGAATTAATAGTATTGACATTGTGAAAATTATTCATTATTTATTCTTAGCAGAAACTATCGACGTGAATATTCTCGTTTCAGTAATGATATTAATGTGGTATCTTTGTAGTGCTCCATCAACCGTGCATTTCCAGGTCTTCGCTTAAGAGTTGATGCTTTCTGAAAATTAAAGAAACTTTTTCAGAAAGGAGTTTTCATCACGTGTAACTACGATAATATCAAAAAAATTTCTAGATAATTGAAGAGCAAGGAAGTGTGCTGATCAGAAATAATCTGTTACTTTGGAGCACCGAACTTATTCGTCGTGAGAACATGCTATTATTACTTTAGAACAGGTATCTTGTAGGTTATGTAACATACCAATTACTTGAGATAAGAGAATCCTTTTTAATTGATCAATCTGTCACGTGATGCTAATAGTTTATAGCAATATAACTATGCATATATTGTCCATCTAGTGGTAATATCAATGTAAATTTTGGTTAATTTTGGGTGAAATAAAAATATCACTGACGCCAATTCATAGCAGGCCAGTCATCAATTGCATACTTCAAGACTTATGATCTTTTCTGTAGTTATGTTTAATGTGTCTTTTCGTACGAACTGAAAATTCTTAATAGACGACGCGTGTAAGGTAATATTGAAGACGATATAACATCACCAAACTAGTTAACGAAGGAATAAACAAAACAAGCACAATTAGACGGAGAACATATTCAAAAGTTCATTTGAATATTTGGAGCTTAAACTACCTACTTGAGAGTTGGATATAATCACTTTTGAGAAATATTCCTTACTGATCTGAAGTAGTTTTTTTATATCTTTTTTCAGACGTTCTATCCAGCATGGCCTTAAACTATGAATATGACGAAGCGGATGAGACATGGCCTTTCTTTCTTTTGACTCTATTGCTCATGTTTGTGATTCCATTGACTGTCATGCAAGTCATGGACTTGCTAAAGGGTAATGATAAAGGTGCATTGGAAGGTTTTGACGCTGAGATGGAGAAAATTAATGACGAATACACCAGTGATGAGATCAAGAACTTCAGAAAAGCTTACGAAAAGCATAAGTCCAAATGGTTTAACAAAAAGAGTGTACTCACAATTGTTGGTTGGATAGCTGTTGCTTTCTTGGTTCAAAGGATTTCAAGTAATGAAAATCTCCAAGAAGCGGCAAGCAATTTATGGGATCCATATGAGCTGCTTGGTATTTCATCAAGTTCTACTGAAAGAGAAGTAAAATCTGCTTACAGAAAACTTTCCGTTAAGTACCACCCTGATAAACTTGGAAAAGAGCTATCTGCAGAGGAAAAAACTACCATGGAAGAAATGTACGTTCAAATCACAAAGGCTTATGAAGCATTAACAGATGAGGCAACTAGAGAAAACTTTTTGAGGTATGGTCATCCAGATGGTCCACAAAGTACGTCGCATGGTATTGCATTGCCTAAATTTTTGGTTGAGGGTACAGCTTCTCCCTTAGTTGTATTTTCGTATGTTGCTCTGTTGAGCATCATCTTGCCATACATTGTTAGTAAATGGTGGAAAAAGTCGCACACATACACCAGAAAAGGAATTCACACGGATACCGCGTCATATTTTGTCGACAGATTGGTAAATACTGCTTCGTCTGACTTGTTGACACAAGAATTGATAATTAAGTGGCTGTCGCATGCCAAAGAGTTTGAATTATTTGATTCATCCGCCAGTCCTGAAGATTTCGAAGAGTTAATCCATGATCACATCAACCGCCGTACTAATAAATCTATTGAAAAGATTGAAGTTCGTTACAAAGTAATTGCGAAGACTCATTCTCTACTACATGGCTTACTTGACATTGCATGCGCCTTTAGAAATACCGAATTGGCATTAATGATCTTGGATTTATTCAAATGTATTGTTCAGGCGGTCCCATTGTCGCCACATAATCAAATACTGCAACTACCTAACGTTGACCATAAGAAATTTATGGAAGGCATCGTGGACCCAATATACACTATTGGCAAACTATTCACCTATGAAGATGCCAAAATTGGTAAGATACTTGGCATTAATGATCCTGAAAAGTTAAAACACACTTTGACTGTGGCGTCCCATATACCTCATCTGAAATTAGTGAAAGCCGACTTCTTGGTTCCAGGCGAAGATGTGGTTCCACCCTCTTCTACTCCTCATATTTCATTAAAAATATTGGTTCGTTCAGCAAAACAGAAATTGATTCCATCCGAAAGATTCTCAGAAGAACAGATGCAAGAACCACAAGATTTTGATTCCTTGAGGGATGTTTTTGCCATGACAGGCGAACAGCCAGTAACTCCTTATTCATATGCTCCTTATTTCCCTTCCAAAAGACGGAATAACTTTGCTTGTCTAGTAGGCTTACAAAAGGATAACAAATTAATACAGACGCCGATGATTGTAGATAAACTCTCATATGAAAATCTGGAAAAGGAGTTGGATAAAAGAGTGATAAAGTCGTTAGGTGATGATTTCAAACCGGAAGAATGGGAAATTGGAACTATAAAGATTCCATTGGGCCAGCCTGCACCTCCTGAAAAAGGTGATGTATATTTCAGAATTATTGTTAAATCAACTGATTATTTCACTACTGATTTAGATATCAGTCTAGCTATGAAAGTGCGTGAGATCACAGAGACTGCAACCTCAAAGGAAGAATATGAAGATGAGGATGGAGATCTTGAAGACACTGAAAATGAATCTGATCTTGAAGATGATGAAGACGATGAAGGTAGTGAGAGTGACTACACTGATATAGACACAGACACTGAAGTAGAAGAAGATGCTACTGAACATGAAAGTGAAAAGCAATAACCATAAAAATTGAAACCTCACTTGTAATGCATAAACTAACTTCAATAAAATTAAATTATAAAAATATAAATAGATTTATATGTATATGTATATGCCAGTCATAAAAGATACTCATATATGTTTTTTGAGAATTAATGCATCTGGAGAGCAAGCCTGATCTTTGTAATAACCACTCAGTGTCTGTTCTTTAATAAAATTATTTTTCAAATACCAGCATATGGCTGTGTCGTTGTCAGTGGCTACATGGACATATATGTTATGCTGGAAATGATTCTTACATTCCTTCTCTATGAATCTCATTAAGGCATTTCCTACCCCTTTTGATCTATATGATTTCAGTACGCCAAGAGCTTCAATGTACATTCCCCGCGAAAGTATCTTGTTCTCCTTGCTCATAAGTAGCTTGGCCTTCACAGCACCAACAGGTATGCCATCAAAATATGCTATTTGGGAAAAGAATATTTCATTTTTGGAATTACCTGTGTCTACTAAAGTTTCTTGGAAAAAACTGTCAGGATATCTCAGCGGGAGTGAATGCTGGACCAGTGTTTTAAACGTCCCTATATTATTATTATTCACCTCACCAGAACTAATTTCATATTCAGGCATAACATATGAATCACCTAAACTAGGTTCCTTTGGATTTTTTAACCTTTTTCCGACCTTAATTGTTTATCATTTCAGTTAGATGTTATTTCTTCGAAACTAACATTATTTTTGACTTAAACTTATTATACATACAAAATAACATTATAAAACATCGCGCAAACACTGAGACTTGGAGAAGATGTTTTTGAAGGGATTCTTTGGGAGGTTGAAATAGCCAAACTATAATAAATTAGTTGCGACAAGAATACAAATGGGTGAATAGAATGAGTTTATCTGTCCAATTCATTAGAACATTTAGTATGGCCAAACGGTCTACAACGAAGATCAATCAACTTAATTGGTCGCTTGTTTTTAATCCAGCAGCACTAGAATCACAGTCTTTGAAGTTACTTAAGAAATATATTGGTAATATGGTGGACAGCAGTTATGTTCCAAGAGAGGGTTCGCATGAACACCAGTTAATTATGGCTCTCTGCCGCAAAGCATCGATTTCCGAAGGGAGCGAGGTTAAAGCAATAAGGAAACTATACCAAATGATAATACAACACAAATTTGGCAAGCAAGAATTGCTCTCTGCAATTAAGAACATTAGAGATAATAATGATATGGCTAATGTTGCCGTTCCACGCATAACTCGTCAAGAAGAGGTCGACACGGCTAAATCAGCTCCAATTCTAATAAATGCCCATGAAGAAACCAACGATTTGAACACAATATTAGAAAAGTTACAAGAAAAGGGAGTGGATTCAGAGCTGGCTGAAATTATCAATGACACATTTAAAGGTCAACCGAATGCCAAAACAGGCCAGAGCGGGATTGATTTGACATTACTACACAAATACCTTACAAAACAAAAAGAAAATGAAGCGGTTAAGCAAAAAGTTGCCTGGGAACATCAAAAGATTTATAAATGGAACACTAGCCAAGAAAATAATGTTAAATTTACATCAGGAAATTTATTATTCAGAAACTCACCCCGAGCAGGCAGTCATTCGATACCTGAACTATCATTTGGAAAATTGTTCAAATTTGAGAGCAATGCTCCAACTGGTTATGATGAAGTTCTGATATATAATCTAGAAGATAAGACGCGACGCGTTGATAGCCTGACAGGCAGTAATAGTATATTCAACATAAACTACAAGGACTTATTTGGTGTTATTAACAATTCTGGAAGAGCCCCCGAGGAGGTCCTCGACACGATAAATACTTGCGAAAAAGAAGGATGGAAACTAGTAGGAGATCTATATGACAATTCTGATAGTCTTGTTTTTACAAAGACAGTGACTAGAGATTCGGCTGCAAATGGTCCAAATAAATCATACCTGATACTGGCGGCCAGTGTCTTGATAGCGACATCACTCATATTATACAATAAAAGAACCCCATCTTCTGGACACATAACAGAACCACAGAGGACACCGTAAGTGGTATTTCTAACATGCATATTCAATAATATATATTAGCATTAGAAAAAATTTATATATTCTACATTGACCCTGAAATTCATTTTTCATGATCTTGTGTTGTACTCATCAATCCATCTCAACATCTTTCCCAGGTGTTGGCTGTACTTTAGATCCTCCAGTGACAAGGTGGCCCTCTGGGTCCACTCGTATTAACTTGATTATGTTAAGACCACCAAATGAATTGTTCCATTTTCTCAGTAACTTTACGTTTTCAGCATCGGTTAGATCCGGACTTAAAAACCCTTTCTTAAATTCTTCCATTTCCAAATTTTTCTTCTGTTGAAGTAGTAATAATCTATTACTGGGCGGTCTGTTTGCTCTCCTTTTCTTCTTCAGCTCTTCCAATTCCTCGTCATCACGTTCAATAAATTTGTGAACAAACAACGATAGCTCTTCATGATCAAAAGTTTCCTTTGACTTTAATTTATCCATGTTAATCACATCTTGAATGAAAACATATCTTGCCACTTCATGGCCTTTGCGTTCGAAATGTGCCTTCTTTTTTGAAGCTATCTTATCATCACGCAGCGTGGCTCTAGTAAGTTGCTGAATTTTTCTACCTCTAGGGTGAATAACGGTCTTCTTTCCACCACTTTTCAGACCTTTTTGGATTTTTGAAAGAGACTTAGAAATCGGCATTACTGGATGGTTGATTCGAACGGGCTTTTCCTGTATGTGTCTGTTCTGATTATTTTTTCTTCCCAATCATCAATAATCTCATCGGAGACCAAGTCGATGAGATATTCTCTGGAGTTCGTACAAAGATATTAAATATCGAAATGTTGAAAAAGTAATTAGGCAATGCACAAGTTCCCATATCATAGAGTATGGCGCGCTTACACTAATTATCTGCTTAGGACCCATCACGATCTTTATTATTGTCGCATCATTTACCACTGATTTTCTTCTTGTAAAAACTCAATTTCTTTTTTGCGCTGCTCTGACTTGACTTCACTTTCTAATTTCTTCTTCTTATAATATATTGGGCAGTCTTGAGATATGCATTGCAGCGATATTTCATCTCCAATCACCCCTGCATTTTTGGTGTATTTGTAAGAACAAATTCTGCATATGGCACAAAGATTTTTGAATTTTTGGCTCCTTTCCGCATTCTTGGCAGAGAGGCGCACAATAATCATACGCAAATTTCGGTCGCATTCTTCGCAAACATGGCCAACTGTGCTAATATTATTTCCACAGCTTAGACATAGCACTGACTTGAGATTGTTTTCTTTCATTTTCAGAAAATTATTTGTGTTCATAATGCTCTTGACATGTTGCGTTCCAATGGCCCATTCTTTTACATCAATTCCCATGATATTGAATATACGAGATAAAGGAGGTACTATAGTCTTATTGATGTAATACTCAGAATCTAGTTCCAAAGAAGTATCGGATAAGAATTCTTTAGGGGAAATACATCTCTCCCGCAGGATTTGGCCAGAGGGACCTTTGACAACAACATATGGAACTCTTTCTTTATATTGTGGGGCTTTTCGCTTGTCTTCTTCCATAGCCTTCATAGCAACTAAAGCACCAGGCGGAGCCGTACTTTTGCTTTTGTATGAGCCAAGTTTAACCTCTTTTCCAAAGCAAAAATCCTGAACTGAAATAGTGCCTCTCCGTATCTTGCCAAATTGTGCTTGAACATAACTTTTTACATTACTCAAGTCTTTCGTGTTAAATAAGGTTTCTATGGATCCTTTTAAAATTTTTTGTTGAGCAGGATGGCCGTCTCTTCGAACCGTCTCAATGCCTTTCGCGTCAAACTTTGGTTTCAAATCAGACTGGTTCTCAAACATATGGCCCACATATCTTTTCTTGGCAAGTAAAAGACAAGGATGATAAACTTTTTCAAATTTCAAAGTAATTGGGTTTGGATTACTTTCAGTAACAATTCTGGCCATTTCATTGCCGTATTCAAAAGCCTCTTTTTTGGTTTTGCCAGGAAGATAAACAAATAAACTATCAGTATCACCATATACTACTTTCGCACCCCATTTCATATTGCTTTCTATTTGATAAATAGCTTTTTCTAATGTTTCTCTCCCGGTTTGCACTATACTATCTGCAAGGTCTGAACAAGGCATTCTTCCTGAGAAGGAAGCAGATGCATAGCCATAAGTGACACTGGCAATTAACTTTAGAGCTAGTTGTCGGTTGTTGAGATTATTCAGGATAATGGGGTCAGCAGTGGATTCTAAGTCTTTCATGGTTTTTTTTATCATCACTCTTAAATTTAAAATATCTGTTAACATTTTTGTCAAGGTCGACTTTCTCATAGATTCCTTCACATATATAACCCCATTTGGTGCAATTGTAACATAATTCTCTAGTAATGAAAGGAGATTGTTTTTACATGCAATCTTTGTGACACCTATTTCATTGGCTTTCAAATTCATGTCTTTTACTCTTCCAATCATAGTTGAATAGCAATAATTATAAGCTATCATGATCGATGGATACAATGACTGAAAATCTAAAACAACGAGCGGACTTTTGTAAAAACCTGATTCAGGCTCCATAACCAATGGTACACATTCCAAGGCTTTCTGTGCTTTGACTTGATTTCGACTTGGAGAAATTACCATAAAACATTGCGCTTTTGTTAGTCGTACCAAAATTGATTCGATTTTATATTGTGAACCTCTGTAGTATACAGAATAAAAGTCGATACCAACCAATCGTGATTGTTCAATACAACGAGGGATATATTCCTGTTTGCAGAGTAATTTGATATTTAGTCTTATGCGAACTAACCAATAATTAAGTACTGTAACCATTTCTGTAACTGTAGATTGTGATGACCAGAATTTTGTGAGTGCAGCATTCGGCAATAGAGGAATTCGTTCTTGTAAAGATTGATAAACGACATTTTCAAAAGTATATTGCGTAAGATTCAATTCACTTCTCATTACTCTCCAAATATTAATTATATGCCGGCCACATACAGACGTGGTTGATGTCTGTCTGGTACTCCATTTATCCTTTTTGTTATTGTACTTGAAGTCTTTGATACGAGAAATATCTTCAGAAAAATGGTATTTGTATATTTTAATACATCTTTCACAAAGATACCCCCAGGACATATTGTTGAGCTCGTATCCTGATAAAATATCAGGGTCAAATAACGTTATCAAATCTGCAAATGCCTCAAGCATATCTAATTCTGAATTATAGACAGCAATGGGGACGGAAACACTCAATTGAAGCTTTTTTATTACATCATTACAATCTGCTTCAATATCTGGAATTTGAACTAATATTCCCTCATGGTATATTCCAATGTCTAAAGGGTAGCTTTGCGACTCTATTTTCCAAAATATGCAGCAAATAGGGTCAGTATTTGGGTCTGAGCGTTTTGTGCCTTGCGAACTGGCAAACAACTCCATTGTCATGTGTGTCAAATTTTTAAATTCTTTCTTTCTAGAATTGAACTTTTCCTGAGTCTCATAATTTCTAGTATCATATTGAAACTTTTCACCATTGAAAACTTCATCTATTTGGCTTCTTGTCCTGTAAGAATTCTTTCTTTTCGGTAACTCCTTCCTAACATCTAAAAATGAGGGTGGTTTCAAAATATATTTCCAAGAACTAAATATCTCGTTAGTGGAAGTATTTTCTAAGAGTTTTGGAGTTTGTTGAAATGCTAGAGCAATGCGATGGCTTAAATGGGTCGATGTGATTTCGTACCTTTTTCCCGCATATGTGTAATTTGTACGATCTATATCTGTTGGGTTGCTAAAAAAAGGATCTTTGTATTCTACTCTAGGGTATCCATCATGTTCTAAATCATCTAAAATCGAATTAAAACCAACAGGTGGGTACTTGTGATAATATGCATTTTTGGTATCTATCGTACCTTTTAATGATCTCATTTTCTTGAATAAAGGCAAGTCGTGACTGGAACTTTCAGTGTTCATTTGAGAGTAATCTCTTTTACCTTTCGCCATTGCTTGTGTTAAATTCACATCTAGCGAATACTTCACAGCCGGCTCGTCTTGCTCATTTCCTATCTCAATTTTGGATTCTCCGTTCATCTCTTCAAAAGGAAGTATATCTAAATCTATTTGATTTAATTTGTTATCAAAAATTGAGTCAATAGGCAATGTTTGTGTATGCTCAAGCTCTTTGTCTTGTTGACTTGATTGCATTTCGACTAAGTCCACTGGTACACAGTTGATATCTCTATTCCTCCGCATATCTGGCCATAGTTCCTTTGTGGCCTCAAATACTGTTGGAACCTTTACAATAGTTGGATATCTTTTCATCAAGTTCTCAAAGTTCAAGTTCCGACTACTTCCAAAACTAGTCCTTTTTTTAGCGGCTTCGAAGTAATTTGCAAGTTCTGGTGATGATTGCCATTGTATATCCATTTCAGTTCGTTTTAATGATGGAGATTCTTTATATGAGGAAAGCCGGAATTGTTGCCGCAAGAAATCAACATCTTTTACAATCGCTCGTGTAGAACTTAAATTATACTTTTCTGAGCCCAAGTGAATTTTGTCTATGGCCTCACTAAAATTGCTATGTTGTTCTGTACATTGTAGTTCATCTTTATTTCTTATAGATTGTGGAATAATATCAATTTCCAATAGACCATTTCCCAACCTTGGATATGTATTTTCCGGCAGAATGTTCTCTTTCTCAGAGCAAAACCTATCAAGAAATTGTCGAAGAGAATCATTAATAAGTAGTTTATCCATGTCCAGTATGTCGTTCAATATTGGTTTTCTAAAAAAGCATTTATCTACAGTCAGCCAGGAACAGCAATAAATATTGTAATCCATGGTAAATTGTAATAAAAATGGTATATGTGACTCAAAGGTATCTAGTGCCTCACTTAGCAATCTTCCAGCACGTATCAAATCTGTAATTCTATTCACAAAAGAAGGTTTTAAAAAGCTTATCTTGTAGTAAAGGTCCCAGCCTACATGATATCCATAAAACGGAACAGCTTTTACTACGGATACATTAGCAATATATTCGAGTGCCCCCAAAGTGGCATTTTTATTTGCACCTAAACCTTCTCCCGTTTGAGACAATAGGGACTTTAGTCGAGTTTCCAGAACCCTATGTAGTCTTGTGGATTTTCCGTTTCTGACGGATGAAGTATCTGTCAAGTTTCCATCATATTTTATAAAAATATAAGGAAACACGCCGTGAATATGGCACAATACCTGATGTCCTGTTGGTAGATGACCATATATTCGAATAATTGGTATCGAAGAAAATTTGTTTAGAGGAAGACTTGTTCCGTATGCTCTGTCGATTTGACGTGGTTTTTGAGTGTAGAAGTCGTAATTGTTCACTTGTAAGTTAATAAAGTCTTCATTTAAAGTAGAGTTTTCTTCAGAGGTACTTTTTGTTTCAGAAGACATATTATGTCACATTATTCATGATTGGCTAATGATGCGTAGATTTATGTTTCGCTAATTAGTGCCTTTTGTGTTTGTAGTCAAGGTTCGGTCGGATTTTGGTTTATAATTTGATAAGTTCATTAAGATGTGCATTTAGAATTACATGGAAAACACCCTAATATACAACATACAAGAAATTTGATGCCTCTCAAAAACCTAACAAAATTATTTGAAATCCGAAGATTGTTAGAAGTTTTATCAGGACTAACATTTCAAGATGAATAATTTGAATACTGTTGTATATGTAAAGGTTCGCAGTAAGCGACCGGTGGGTTTTGAGGAGCCACAGAAATTTGTATGGAATCAAGAGAAAGACAAAGTACTATGGAAAACGGTATCCAAAATAGACATACACCAAAATGATATCGATTGGAAAACACAATCTCAGATACTTGAGGCGCCAGAATATTTTTTGAAGAGAAGAAGCTATAAACTATTTACAAAACATTTGGAGGTGCTCGAACAACAACTGGAAAGTAGAAGGAACGATGAATCAAGCAAAACTCAGGTTGAAAAAACGAAAAGTTCATTAAAAGAATTATCAGTGGCAGGCCATTTGAATTTCAGCCCAGTTTTGTATAGCTCTAAACAAAATGAGACACAATCAGTCATTGAGCATGAATCCACAATGAAGAATCATCCCCCAGGTCCAACACCTGACAATGACAGCACTAGACATGAAATAGGTAACCCCAAAGCTGATGAACAACAACCATACGATGAGGCTAATGAGAATGAAACGGACAGTGATGAGGAAGCGATCTTCAAAACACTTCAGCGTTTACAAACATCAAAGGTTTTGAATAGGCTAAGAAACAATCAATTCAAAAACTCATTTGACCATAGAGCATCGCAAGATACATCTAATAGTGATATATCTTCAAGTTTGAGCATAAGCAATTCGGCGTTAGAAGAAGTCCTAATGGATAGATTGCAACTCTGATATGCATCTTTCACACTGACAATCAAAGAACCAATTTTGCTTTAGTAATTCCTGGCGTTTTTGGACTTTATATTCTAAAAGACCAGAATAGTCGATGAAGAGCTGCTGTTCGGCATCAACATCGCGATTTAAAACGAATTTTATGGTATTGCCAGTCCTTATTTTAGATATGTTTGGATCGCACGAGTGGTTAAAATATGAAGCCTTAGGGAATACCCAATACCCAAAATATTCTCGACTATCAGAAGGTTCATTCTCCTGCCATATACCGAATGCATTACCGTATTCACTGCCAAGTATATGTCTAAATCCTGAAATTGTCAGTTGATTTGATAACGAATTCGGGAGGAGCACTACTAAAATTTTGAATACGGTAAGCTGAAAAAACAACAAAACAGGAAATCTTTTTATTTTGCAAAGTTCATTTGATTGCAAGTTTTTGAAACATTGGAATGTCACTGACTCTTTCTTCATATATTTTAGGTTGAAGAGGGTCTTGCAAACAAAAAGCGCGCACGATAATTCGTCTTCTGAAAAATTGGGCAAAAATCTCAACCTTTTTGAAGGTTTTACATTGAGAACTTGTGGCAACCATTCTTTCTGTAAAGATAACCAAAAATTCTCAATCACCTCTTCGCTGATTAGTGTTTTATTGAGTTCGGCTTCATTGTCTGGAGGACTTCTTTTCCTCATGGACTGAAAATGCTTCCAGATTATTTCATATGATTCAATGAGTTCTATAATATGCGGTATATCAAAATATTTTTGAGTACAGTTCTGGGAACAAAAATATAAACCTGCTCCATGAAACCTTTTCGGGTTTATTTCACTTTTGAAGCCTGGGTCGATCGCCTTTTCCGTCAACAACAATTTCTCAATGTCGCTTACGGTTATCCGAAATTTCAAAGTTTTACCAGAGTTGTATTGGTAGCAATAGTGGCATACTTCTTTTCGGAATTCATAAGAAACACTCTCACCTGTACTCTCGGAACATGCAAGCAGGATGGTCCCTTTCGTTAATGAGATATTGCTGAAGCATCCTCTGCCGCCCCAGGTTGTTTCTTTAACGCCAAAATATGGTGAAATCTCGCCGTATTCTATAGTCATTTTAGGACCTGTGGTCTACAATATCTTATCACTACTTAAATAAAATGGAAAATGAATTTGATTCTTTTCAATGCTGAACTACAATACATCCTCATCGCATACTCATCACATCCTGATATAGATTCCGCTCAATTTTTCAAAATAAAATAATACATACACGTGACACAACTATGTAGATATTCGGCCGGTCCTCTGTTGTGGGACGTGTTATAATTATAATTATTCT
>JANIWU010000116.1:0-29524 GCA_030705145.1 Hagleromyces aurorensis | reverse complement strand
TATAAAAGAACAAGCTTCTATTACTAAAAGACCGTGTAATAACAATCAGTTAATTACACTAAGTCAACTTGAGATTAAGCCAGACATCCCAGTTAACAATACAACAAACAAGAAATCTTGTTCCTCGTGGCCCAATGGTCACGGCGTCTGGCTACGAACCAGAAGATTCCAGGTTCGAGTCCTGGCGGGGAAGGTTTATTTTTATTATTTTTGGAACATTTCATTGGTTATATGTTGATGTTGATGTTGATGTTGATGTTGAAGTCGACAGTCAATACTCTTTTTTAATGAATTCTTGATTTACAAGTGTTTTATCGACTTTCTCTCATTACAATTGGAATATTCCAGAAACACGATCATACTATACGAAATCCTAAATTTCCAACTGACAACACCAGTATAAGAATTGAGAAGTGATGATGCAAGTCTTACATTGGGGCAGTAGGTAAGATACCGGTCAAAATTATCTGGATCAACTTTGCCATATCAATACCAATAAAATAATTAATTCATTATGGCTCAAACACAAAAGGAAATTGCTTCATTGATAGTGAACTACCTGAACAGCATCGTTGAAGAGAAATCTGTCACAGACGATGCTGCCGACTCATTGAATGTGGCAATAGATTGCATTACTGATGCATTTGGATTTGATAAAGACTCAACGGCTGAGACTCTAAAGGTAGCATTTGGTGGAAGATCGTTGATTGATATCTTGACAGCTTCAGCTGGATCATCTACGACCTCTGTCGAACAGGTGGAGGTCAATATTCCAGTTGAAGATGCTGAAACAAAGGCAAAGGCCGAGGCTCTAAAACTTGAAGGTAACAAAGCTATGGCAGCCAAGAACTATGAATTAGCCATCACCAAGTATACAGACGCAATTGAAGTTTTACCTACCAATGCAGTTTACTATGCCAACAGAGCTGCTGCTCATTCTTCCTTGAAAGATTTTGCGGAGGCAATCAAAGATGCAGAACTAGCTATTAAAACTGATGCCACCTATTCCAAGGGTTATTCTAGATTGGGCTATGCGCAGTTTGCATTGGGCAATGCTGAAGAAGCTTTGGAAGCTTACAAGAAAGCTATAGATATTGAAGGTGATAAGGCCACCGATATTATGAAGAGAGATTACGAAACTGCAAAGAAGAAGGTAGAGCAGTCTTTGAACTTGGAAAAAAGTGCCGCAGGAACCACTCCAAATGGTGGAAATGGTGGATTTGATTTTTCATCCATGCTTAGCGGCGGTTTGAGCAGTCTCATGAATAATCCCCAGGTTATGCAGGCTGCTCAACAGATGATGTCCAATCCCCAGGCCATGCAGCAGTTAGAGGGCATGATGCAAAATCCTGGTATGAGACAGATGGCTGAGAAGTTTGCTTCTGGCCAAGGTACGCCAAGTATGGAGGAGATCATGAACGACCCAAGTCTCAGAGAAATGGCAAGTAACTGGTTGAACGGCTCACAAACTCAGGGTAATGCTAATGAAAATCCCTCCAACGCTGATGGCGAAGCTCCAGATAAACAGACCTAAACCACTAGTTAAGATATTATTTTGATGAAGCATATTTAAATTTATACAGGATGAAGGCTTTATATATGGATCCGTGAAAAATCAATCGTCTATGACTATTTATTGCATGAAATGAAACATCTTCTGACAATTTATATGTTCATTCACTTTTAGCTCGCAATTTACACTATTTTTATTGGGTGTAGCAGTTTGTAGGATATTATCAAACAAAGTTATTATTTTAATTTTTTCATTTTTTCATATTCT
This sequence comes from Hagleromyces aurorensis, assembly GCA_030705145.1. Taxonomy (NCBI): domain Eukaryota; kingdom Fungi; phylum Ascomycota; class Saccharomycetes; order Saccharomycetales; family Saccharomycetaceae; genus Hagleromyces; species Hagleromyces aurorensis. Next base: position 27,744 of record JANIWU010000116.1, on the reverse strand, counting down.
CCAGGTTATTTTCTAAGATCAACAAATTATCTCTTAAAGTATTAACGTTCTTTACTGTCCATTTTTTTATTATCCCTTCCCTATAAAATGTTTCTTTGAAACTCATAAACTTGCTCAATTCCTCAGCAATCATTTCATGCTTTATAGTAATACTTTTTCCAATCTCATGCATTATTCTAGAACTCTCAAATATGTCATTTGACATTTTAGACTCCACTCTATTTCTTCTGTTTTCTGTCGAACCCGTGCTAGTAGTACTGCTGTGACTGCGTTCTCTGGCAAGTTGAGGAAAAGATTTCGAATAATGTTTATTGAGCTCATGAACATTTGCATAAACTTTCCACCATTTAGGAATTATGTTCTTAAGCATATGTTGTAAATCCTCCACTAAATTGTTTGTACAAGTTTCAAAAAAGTTAATCACACTAACCAAAGTCGCAAGAGACTCAGTGGTGTATCCCATATACGAAGAGAAGTTCACTGGAAAATAATAAGCAATTCCTTCATTCATTTGTACGTTATTCAACCAGCTTAAACTTCCATAGACAACCCTTGTGTCTATTGTCTTTAAACGCATAAAAATCACCAGTTTCTTCAACACGTTCAAATATATCTTTATGGATGAAAGTTCATTCAAATTGAACTTCATGAAATTCTGAATTATATTTATCGATTCTGGTTCCAGGATACTCTCAGGAACACCTTTGACGGTTAAATGCTGCTTTGGTAGTCTTGCATTTCTTTTTATCCAAGTTACTAGTTCACCTTCATTGAGTAGTAACTGCACATCCAAGTCCTTATTAAATAAGAGAGTACCCAAACAAAAATTCAAGGATTCCATAAAATTTTGGACAGCCATTCGGGAAATTATCGGTACCCTGTACTTATTAACCATTTGAAGTTCCCCTAATAGCTTTTCTACGGGAACAAATGTCAAAGGCTGTCTTCTTAGTACTGTTTTCAACAATCCCTGCAACGTCTTGAGCTGCATTTTTATTGTTTTGAATTCTTTTTTATCATTTAGTTTTAATGTTATGAATATTACCCAACGAGAAGACTCAACTTTTAATGTATGGGCAAATGAAATACCAAATAGAGACTGTTTAACAGCCGAAATGGCCAGTTCTTGTAAAATCATAGGGTTTCTTGCGTAGTCAAAGCAGGAGAAATGTGTGGAATTCTGTACTTTATCAATCAATACCCTCTTATCGGCTAGAATTGACTTCAGGTTTTGATATCTGTTATATTTGGCGTACACCATTAATGGAGTTAACCCTTTCTTGTTTGTTTTATTTATATTGATATCATCACGATTTAACAAAAATGAGATGTTACTTTTCAATATATGTAATATCGAGTTACCTTTCGGATCTTCATGGTCAGAGTACTTAAATGGAATTGCATTCGCCTTATACCAGCCTAGCGCACAGTTAAATGCAGCCATAACCATTTCCTCATAGTTCGTTTGATCATAACAACGAAAAATGGTTAATAAAGGTGTTTGACCACCACAGTCCTTAATTTGCCAATTGAAAAGCAAACCGATGCTTTCCAATATCTCCTTTTCATGAGTTAAATAATGAGCAACAGTCCGATTCTGATCATCTCTTCTATTCACATACCTCCGTATTTCTTCACGAGTACAAGAAGATTGAATCAGTTCAATTATCACCAAAGCTGCCTCAAAATTTCCATTTTTTAATGCTAATATTAAAAGTGTTGAACAATCAATAGTTTCATCATCATATATGTCTTCTAGTGGAAACACATCTTCAAACTTCAGTAAAAGTTCTTTCAATATTTCATTTTTGTGATGTATTATGCTTAGAGCTAAAATAGATTCCCCATTATTCGTGCGATATGTGAAATGATCCTTATATTTACTGATTCGAGAATAAGTTTTTGAGTCCAAGTCTCCTATCAGATTTATCAGTTCAAAAGATCTGTTGCTATATTTCAACATCTGTTGGCCTTTTTCTGAAGTCGACAAATCTTCAAAGAAACATATTACAGCTTCAAAAGTGGACATTGCATATCCTAATAAACCAAACGTCACTGTACTCTCATCATTTGGAAAACTTGTCAGATAGAACAATTGACTCCTCAAATTTTTCACTTTTGTCCTCGAAACTACAAGAACAAAGAGACTAATCAAAGTATCTGCATCAATAGTTATAAACCTTGATTTCATGATATCCTCAGACAAAATTTTCAGTGTTTCAACCAATATTTTGGATTTTTCTGCGTGGCTCCTTGTTAACGATAGTTTTTCAAATTCAACAACGGCTCTTGCAATCCGCTTCTCAATTTTGGTAATTGTTCGGAGCTCAAATTGACAGAAGTCATCAGGATAAAACGGTGATTCTAGTTGTTTCAAGGAGAGGTACTTAAACTTGTCTGTATCAACTTCTTTCTTATTGTAAAACTTCGTTAAATTAACCCAAATATCGTCATACAAATTCAGTTCCACATACTCATAGACTAATTGTCCAATGTTACTATGATTTTTAAAAAGGGAGTTTGATGATATATCTTCATATGCTCTGGCAACTGTGTCGTTAAATTCATCAACTAAATCATCCTCTAATTTGAAAACTTTTGCCCTGAAGTCCCGAAAAATGGTTCTAAACTTTTTGCCGAACTCAGGATGAACCCTTATTATATTTTCAAAAGAAGAGCTTGACAAAAACTGGTCTTGATCAGACCTATTGTAACCTATTTGTTTACTATCATTGTTGTCTTGAATTTGCTTGTGATTATTGAAAGTAAAACATCTCAAATTACTAGTCATGACAACAGTTCCTATGAGTGGTTCATCGATTATTAAAAGTGGAAAGTATTTGGACTTTATCAGATAGTCGTTAAAGTTGTTCATAAAATCTACTTCCAATATTTTGCATCTTTTCCGAATATGAAAACCCTCTGAGGCAAGAATGACCTTGCTCTGAGCTCTAATCACCACCTTTTTCCCATTAAGTGTTGTATATTGGCTATCTCCCAAACCTGTCGATTCTCCAGACCCATTTATAGATTCTTGCTCGTTTGGACTCAACACTACTATATGCGAGGCAACAAACTCAGGATTATAACATTGTTCAGACAGTACAATCCCAGTATCTAAATCTTCATAGTATAGTAACTTCTCGGTTTTCGGTACCAGTAGCATGAAATGTACATCAGCCAGCTTGGCAAATAGCTTTTTCAATGGTGAGGCGGTGGGGTTAGGGCAGTTGAACACCGAATTTATTAGCGGATTCAATATAACAGGTAGGTGGTAGGGCATTCTAATATCATAAATCCGAGTTATACATGAAATAACAGCTGTTTAACTGTTGCTTAGTTCTTTTTAGTGTTGCTGCTTCTATTTTTGATCCTTTATGCACTGGTATTATTTTCCATGAATCAATATAATCTATCATGAAAGATAAACGCTGAGAGTTTTGGAAATGAAAATTTCGATGAGCATAAAGAACACAACTACAGTGATAAGTACAATATTCAACTGACAAAGTGGAAGTACCACATCTTTTCTTAACCACTAGACAGTTTACAAAACCAAGATGGGCAAAGGTAAAAACAAAAACCAAGAATCAAGAACTTCAAACAGGTCTCACAAAGGATCCAATGGCCATAGTTCGAGACAAAACCATAAGAAAATGGAAATGAAGTATGGCGGTAGCAAAAATGATAATTTTCCTGTAAAATTGGCTATGTGGGACTTTGATCATTGCGACCCAAAAAGATGTAGCGGAAAGAAGCTTGAGAGGCTAGGTTTGATCAAGTCCCTGAGGGTAGGCCAGAAATTCCAAGGTATAGTTGTCTCCCCAAATGGAGACGGTGTCGTCTGTCCCAATGACAGAGAGATAGTCGAACAGCAAGGAGCGTCTGTGGTTGAGTGTTCCTGGGCCCGTCTTGATGAAGTACCATTCAACAAGATAGGTGGAAAAAATGAGAGACTTTTACCATATCTAGTCGCTGCAAACCAAGTGAATTACGGTAGACCATGGAAGCTGAACTGTGTAGAAGCTCTTGCTGCATGTTTTGCTATTGTGGGTAGAATGGATTTAGCTACTGAGCTACTGTCTCACTTTTCTTGGGGATTGAGTTTTCTAGAAATAAATCAAGAACTTTTAGAAGTCTATCAACAATGCACGGATGCAAATTCCGTGAAGGCTGCAGAAGAAGCTTGGCTTGCTAAAATTGAACAGGAGACCAGAGAACGTAAGGAGCAGAGTAAGGACGCGGATATCTGGCTAACGGGAAATGTTAACCGGAAGAATTTTCCAGAGCTTGTTGAAAATAGCTCAGAATATTCATCAGAAGACGAAGAGGATGAGGAAGACAAGGACACAGACAGAAAACTTAAATATGATTCTCTGGGTAATGTGTTAGAAGAAGAAGAAGAAGAAGAAGAAAAAGAAGAAGAGAGGGTTAAACATTCTGGACCACATCACAAATCATTTGAACCAAGCGAAGGAGATTCCAAAGAGATCAACAGGGACGCGACTCAAGCAACGCTAATGGCAACCGCAGATAAAAGCTTTAAGGAATTGAGCGTCAGTTGAGAAGTCATTACGAACGCCGATACCGGATGTAGGCCATTTACCAAGTAAGCACACAAAGCTTATTTTTTTAACGGCCACTGTCGTGTCATTTCTTTTTATGTGTCCCCAGTCATCGTTCGGGTGCGGCGTTCAAGTGTTCAATACGAAATTAAAGCAAAAACCTTTACCCCAGGAAAAACAGTCCTAACGACAAGGTATGACTGCTTTACTTGAGACCGTTTTGGCAGCCGATACGTACTACATGAAATGTGCTCGCACATTCTGTTGGTATGGTGCGACACCGCAGCCTTGACAGGTTCTGCAGCCGCGCCACCGATAAAATCCGGAGTAGCTCTGCGATGAGTCGGACGTAGGCAATAACAAAGACTGCCACTGTGATGTCCCTTGGTGTCTCTAATGCCGTGATCGGATGGAGAGTGGCGCATAATAAATCTGCAGACTCCGCGAAACTGCATTAGAGACAGTAGATAGATTGTGTAGTGAAGCGTCTCTTCCTAAGTGTATAGTCTCATCGTTTCAAACTACATGGCAGATGCTTTGCGATCTAGGAAGTGTTCAGCATACCGTTAAGAGAATTTTTGAATATGGCTGAGCATCGAATCATCTTTTTCCTCCGAAGACACCACACCGATGCAGTGCCACGGATCTTCTCCGTGCTCAGCATCCTCGAGCACAAAGTATCTTGGCCGATCAACGGCGTAGCCTGTCTATTACGGAATATCTACATGCATGTATTCATACACGCACTATCGCACTCGGCAAAAGCTTCGTTCTTTTCAGCAAATTCTTGCTAGTAACCACCCTTCAACGCGCACCTACCAAGCCGACCAGCTGTGTGCACTGCACTACCTGCATTAAAAGGAGCCAAAAAATAGCTTAAAAGGTCGAACAGGTGTAGCAGGTTACGTGCCTGTCGCGTAAAGCGGAACAAAGTCGTATTTTTCCTTTCATCTGTATCCAACATCTAAGTGGTTGGAAACTCTCTTGAGAATCCGTTTTAACTTGAAAAGGAATAGAAATATTCAAGGAATCACACTCTTCCTTGCCTTGCACACAGTTAAGGCTGAAAAGTATCTTTCCACTCTGCAGGAACTAGTTGATTAATGTTGATGTAATGGTTTTTGAAAAGAAGGATCGTTATAGGCAATCAAGAAGAAATGGCTATAATAACCTCGTTTCCCACCCTTGAAAAAAATACGAAGAGGAAGTCGCGAGAATAAGGGAGAGACACCAGATTCCTTCTGAATAAGAAACAGCCTTGTAACTACGTTTGGAATAAGACTATGATGTAATAATAGGGTTTTCCCGTTTCGACGACCGAAAGACATTCTCTCGCAAGTTACCTGCCGGCAACGGCACTTGCGAAATGGCCTTCGAACAAGCCACTTTCCTTATACTGCATTCCTCTTCACGTCTCAACGAAGTCCGCTGAAAACAGGCTTTACCGGAACGGATGTCCAGCTGGTCAAGAATGTTACCGATTGCAACGTCGGGACGATAGGCGATCCATTAATCAACGGATAGAAAAATTTGATTTCCCACATTATATAAGCTCATTGGAAATACACATATCATCTATCAAATAATCAGGACTCAAGAAACCCAGCTATACATTGGTGCGTTCCTTAGTGTCACATCTATACATCAGACCACCGCTGGAAACTTAGTTTTCCCATCTCCACTATTTTATGTTTATTGCAGCGAACAACAGTACCAATAATATTTTATTGAGAAAGTGTTCGAGTCGGCATAAAGCTTTAGAAGTCGATAAGCTGGAATATACTAAACTACATATTTCGTGACAGCTATGATTACAAACATTTTAGAGTTTCTAGAAGAGTCTAACGATGAGTTTAGCCATTTGTCAAAGGACAGCAGGAGAAGCAGTGTATGCAGCTGGGAGAATAAGCCTGTCAAGACTGCAAGGATCGACTATGCCGCTGATATGGCAAAAATCCTACCGTTAGCATTTTCCGAAAGGGACAGGTTCCAGGAGGACCAGGGCTGTCATAGCCCACTCTGCATATAGAGGCAAGATAAGCTCAGGTTTTCCTCATCTACATTCAAAGAGTTTTTACAGGACTTGTGGTTAGGTTTATAGGGTTATAGTTTTATTCTTCTTACCATTGTTTATAGGGTTTAGAATTGGTGCAGGGGAGAAAAAGCCCCGTAGAGGCAATACTGGTTATGCCGTTTGACTTCTGGTGCTAGTTTGAGGTGCGCCTCTGTAATCCTGTAGTGACAGCCTATCTTGCCCAAGAATGTTTTGCATTTTACTGTCGCAACCGTGTCTTAGTCAAAATTACTTAATCGCACATATACAAAGACTGTGTGTCGCCGAATTCTCTATTGCCGGCCAGCAGTAGCCTGTCTATAAAACATGGGGACCTGCTTTTGGAAATTCAAAAGGAATGTACTAAACGAGGAAATTTAAAATAGAAAACTACCTAATACAGCATTACAAAAGTCAATTACCAGTTATGGAAGTCCCCGCGCAAGAATGTAGGCTGTCGGTACTTGGCCGTAGGGCCGAATAGCCTAGCTTACAAGACGGAACAAGGATAATACAGGTGATTTATACGGGGCGATGAATGCCGTTGCTGGTAGAGCCTTGTATGTGAAAAAAATGACTGCCAAGAAAGCGTGCTTGTCCAAACGGGGTTCAATAACTTAACAATGTCTTGCAAACTGGGGGTTAGTGCTAAAAAAAATGCTGCGTGTAGCGGTATCACCAATGTAATCTGCAAAGTCACATTCACTCGTAGGATGCTCGCAGAGGTAAATTGGTGCCTGGAAATATCTGTGGAATAATGAATTCGCAGCATAGTAAAATTTAATACGTCTTGTATCGGGCTCATGACCTCCGTGAAAAATGCAATAGTCTTACGATGCTTACGGTTCTGTCAAGATGTGGCACAGAGCCGCTTTGGCATCATGACCACTCACCCGTTTGACGCGTACCAGCCATAGGGCCTGGCAGATGAGAAAACGGAGTTGTTGGGTAATCCAGCACGCGCCGACAGTATTGGTGGAATTTTTAAACGACAGTCAGTGATGCGATAACTGACAACTACGATTACATAGCACCATTTCAAGATATTAACGGCGTCACATATTTACTTTTTACATATTTTAGAAGAGATTCATCTAAGATTGAACTACTCAGCAGATACGCCGATTATATTTCCAAATTAGATGGCAATAACTTCCTGTTTTTTAAGGCTGGGTTGCTGATGCTCTGACCTTCTGTTCACAGGATCATAAGGAGCATCGCTTATGCGCTCAAGGCGTGGGCATCTATATTTTCATGTACCATGGGCTGAAATAAGTGCCAGTAAAACAGAATACGTAACGCAACTAATGCTATTAAAAGAATGTTAAAATGGAAGAGGTGATGTTTCCCCTTTTGTTGCCTCCCATTTTTGACCTTAGACAGAGGCAAACCTGTGCTAGTTGCTGGTTTCTTTATATCGCCAATGTATACGATATTAGGACTCACTATATCTTCTAATCTCACATGCAATATCAACAATAATATCATCATGTACGTTTGAACTGCAACTATAGCTGCAGAACTCCGTAGTTAGTCTAAACTAGGGATTTGTATGATCAATATTGTCATCGAGTTACAAACATAACTTCTACAAGGCTTCAACAGTTAGCAGACATTTATTACTGGGGTATATTCTCTTTTTAATTGCTGATAGCTTGCGTAGGTCCCAGAAAATCATGTTCGGCTGTTGAAGGAATTGATACAAACTACAAGACCGCCATGGGAGAATCTGACTCTTTAGAGCTGATCGAGGAAGCCCTAAAGGAACCCAAGAATTTTTCACCATCTCCTGATTTTTCTTGGCTTTGTGAAGAGCTTCCAGTCAAGCTAGACGATGTCCTAATTAACGGGAGGAAGAGAGGCATCTCCAGGCCCACAGAACAGTACATGAATATAATCGCCCATTTTTTGAAACTGTGGAGAAAAACTGTTGGAGACAATATATATCCTGTTTTCCGGTTGGTTCTACCATATAGGGATCAGAGAATATACAATGTGCAGGATTATACACTAATAAAAGCGGTGTGTCTGTTCTTAAAATTGCCCAAAAATTCGTTCACTGAAAAGCAACTGATGAAGTGGAAGCAACGGTCGACAAGGGGAGTTCGTCTGTCCACTTTTTGTGTGGAGGAGATCAGAAAGCGTAGGGGCGAGCCCACAAACTGCAAGCGTATAAGCATAGACGAATTGAACACGCTCTTAGATCAGCTCTCAGAGGAAAGAAATGCTAAAGGAAGAAGCTTTAAGGGATTGGCAGAATCAAACACTTTCACATATTGTATGGAAAATATGACATCCATCGAACTTAAGTATTTCTTTGACATTTTGTTGAAGAACAGAATTGTTGGTTCTAATGAAGATAAACTGTTAAATCTCTGGCACCCACAGGCCAGAGATTATCTTAGCGTTGTATCTGATCTTAAAATAGTTGCATACAGACTTTCAGATCCCTCTATATCGCTGGGGGGAAAAACACTGAGCATAACTGTGGGACACCCATTCTCTCCACAGCTGGCCAAGAAAGAAGGTATTTCTTATGAGAGAATATGTAGAAATCTTCAACACGATTTTCTCATAGAGGAAAAAATGGATGGTGAGCGGATCCAGGTGCATTATATGGATTATGGAAATACAACGAAGTTTTTCAGCCGGAGAGCCGTTGACTACACTCACCTGTACGGTCAAAGTGTATCTAACGGCACTATTAGTTCCTGTTTACATTTTGACAAAGATGTGGAAAGTTGTGTTTTAGACGGTGAAATGGTGACTTTCGATATCGAACAAAACAAAGTCTTGCCATTTGGCATGGTGAAGAGCAGTGCCCGCTACGCACAAGACCAGACGAATACCGCCGAATATGGATACAGACCTCTTTTCATGGTTTTTGATTTGGTTTATTTGAACGGCGAACCACTAGTAAATCTTTCTCTAATAGAGAGAAAGCAGTACTTGGCGCATATATTGACACCACACCCTAATATTGTGGAACTGCTGGGTTTCCAGCGATGTTCTGATGAAACTTCTATACAAAGTTCTCTTCAAGCCGCCATCCGTGCTGGTTCAGAGGGGGTGGTGCTAAAGAGATCTCAATCAAAATATACCATAGCTCATCGGAATAATGATTGGATTAAGGTTAAACCAGAATACTTGGAGCAATTTGGAGAGAACATGGATTTAATTGTGATCGGAAGAGATAGAGGCAAGAAGGATTCGTTAATGTGTGGACTAGCAATCACTGATAGAAGCGAGGCCGATGGGCAGCCAAAAAATGACGTTATCGAGTTATATTCCGATGACGATGAAACTCAAAAAGCTGTTCAAGAAACTTCTAAAATAAAAGGATTTGTATCATTTTGTAATATCGCCAATGGTATATCCAATGAAGAGTTTAAAGAAATTAACAGAAAGACAACAGGAATGTGGGTTAGGTCTGAGACAAAATTACCACCAACGGATCTCATTGCGTTCGGTTCCAAGTTACCAGACGAGTGGATCGATCCACAGCACTCAATGGTTTTAGAGATAAAAGCTAGATCTTTAGATACCACGGACTCTAGTTCTTCAAAATACAAGGCAGGATGTACATTGTATGGTGGCTATTGTAGACGTATTCGTGATGATAAAGATTGGAAATCCTGTACCACAATGGAGGACTTTCTACGGACACGATATGAGCACAACCATTGGCAGACAAAGTCGAAGACGTTTACTAAAATTAAAAAACGCAATAAGCGCAAGGCTTCCCCGTTTTTTGATAACTCTGAGTTTATCTCTAAAATCAAAAAAGGAGAAGATTCGAATCTCTTTGAGGGACTGTCGTTTTATATTCTATCGGATTACTATGCAGCGGGCATACGCATGCCAAGGGAAAAACTGATTGAACTGGCTCTTAAGAATGGCGGAAATATTGTGTATAACCTCATAAAGAAATATCGAGCATTGACTGACATCAGAGTCATATGCGACAAAAGCACTGTTGAATGTGTTTCGCTAATTGACAGGGGTTATGACATTATTAGTCCACGATGGATACTTGACTGCATTGAAAACGGATTTTTGGTGAAGCTGGAACCGAAGCACTGTTTTGACGTCTCAGCTGCTCTACTAGATGTTACCAAGCCCAGAGTAGACAGATTTGGTGACAGCTACGACAGGCGTTTGACCGAATCAGAGCTTGATGATCTTCTGGAAAATTCATATGAAGTGATAGAAGAAAAAAAGGACGAACTATGGTTAGAATCCAAAAGAGAACTGAGTGAAGTACCGTTGTTTTTGTTTGACGGTAGACAAGTTTATGTTGCCGGTATCGACTCGTTCGAGAACAGAATAAACTGCCGAAAGGTAGAATTGTACGGGGGAAAAGTAGTGACTGATCTTCAAGACTGCAATATAGTTGTTATAGGTCGTACAGTATCTGTGGATTTCAAACAGAAACTGCGGATGGCAATTGCAGAGACCTTTGCCAGTTCCAGCACTGTTCCGACGGTTCCATACATTGTGACAGATTCATGGATTGACCAAAGCATATCCGAAAACACACAAGTTCCTGAGGAAGACTTTTTAGCATGAGCCACTTCAAACTAAATGCGCAAAATTCTAGCCAAGCATATGAGAACGGGCCTTTTTTGAGCCAGTTAAATGCGTTAATTCAAAATCTTTTACTGCCTGCAAATCCATTTCTAGCTAAAAAAATCCTTAATTGCCGACTGTAACTTGATCGAACTGAAATATAAATAGGACTAGTTGACGGAAACTACTCCTGAAGCTCGTTGAAAATGCATGTAGCTGCCAGGACGGCCCAACTAATACTCTTCTCAGTATTGGACACTCCCACAAGCACGTGATCACTTTTATTGATCGTATTTCAGCAGGACTTCAATATAAATTGAAGCATTGGCAATGCTGTTGTAAGGGAAGAACGCCATTGAACTCGCAGGATGGAGGCAAGTTTTCAAGGATTTGTGCCGATCCACACGGTATTTTATGCCTTATTTCACCCCACTGAAGGTACAAAGATAAAATATGAGTTTCCACCAGGCAACTTGGAAAAACACAACATCAATTTCGACACCATCAAGAACTATGTGATACCAAAAATCCAGCTTTGCCACAAGCTGCTGACCTTCAAATACGAGAATTACAGAATCGTTTGCTATCCTGTGACAGTTAACTCGAAATACTATGCGCGGAACTTCTTCAGCTTCAATTTCGTCTTCGTCTTCCCATATGACTGCGAGACCTCGCCATACGAACCGGCCATTGCCAGGCTGGGAAAGATGTTCAGGGTGCTGGAGGAGCAGAGTCAGATTTTATCCAAGGCAGAATGCGATCCTGTGTATTTTGACAGCACGCTAACAGAGAAGAGCAGCGAGCAGGACCTGAAGCACAACTCTGAGAAGGGGAACAGCCTTACGCTGAGTGCCACGCATAGCAGCGACAAAACTTGTCAGATTTCGCGGGATGTAATAACTGACGAACCAGCATTTCTAGTGAAGGACCTCATCATGCGGATTTACCAGGATCTGAACAATTATTCCGAATGTTTGATCCCAATTGACGAGGGCAACTCAGTCGACATCAAGATTTTCCCACTAATGAACCCCCCCAACTCCTGCATATCCATAGAAGACGTGCCCATATCAACGGTCAACTTGAACAAAGTTATTGACGTGAATTGGGATCCGACCATGCTCAAGATAGTACCGCATATCGACGGTTTGAACAACATTTACAAGATTGCGAAGCTGAGCGACAGCGAACTGGACTTGGTTATGGAGTGCATCAAACATCTCATCTATTACAAATGCATTATCCTAGCTGATATTTTTCAGTTCTCCAACATTTATGCGACAACGTCCCAGCTATTGACATTTCTGACAGACCCAGCCATGGCGACAGCTTGTCAACAGTATGTCTTTTCTCCTCATTCGGGTACACTGAATAAGTTACCATTTCAAAAGCTGGTGACTTCGCCGTCTTCGAAGGATCTTGCCCCCGTTGCTAAGCACCGTAACTCAGGCTCTACGCGGACCTCCTTGACATCGCTCAACGATGAGCCATTTTCACGCAGACGGAGCATGACGGACACTAAACCACCTTTCTATCAGAGCCGAAAGCAGTCAGAGAGCAGTTTTTCTAGCAATAATACAAATGGATCGAACCGCGGATTTAGACGATTACCCACGAAGGCTGCGCTTTTTGATCTCTATAGATCGCTAAAACAGGGTGTCTCTGTCCGCGAGTGGTACCAATCTAACTATCAAGCAATCAAATCTAATTACATTGATGTTAGACGGTTCATCACATTCGGAGTAGTTCAAGGCATTCTATATCGGTGCTACTCCTTCCCCATTGTGAAAAACATCGGCGAGGTCTCCCAACAGAACGCACTGGACATGGGCGAACCGGGTGACCATGATGACAAGAATCGACACGAGGGAGGTAAGGCAAAAAAAGAGAAGTTGAACATCTTTTCTACCTCAGATGTTAAGTTTGACGATGATAGTGGACAAAACGGACAATCGCGTAGAAGCAATTTGAAAACGGATGTAGCCGACGAAGTGCTTCGCAATGTGTACAAGAAACTGTTCATCACAGATCTCTCTGACAAGCGGCGCAATGCCAACTTGCGGCGCAAGATGCAGGTAAACAAGTCTACTAACAGCTTGTCTGAAGGCTCAGCTTATTTGGACAACCACGGTGCGAGGTCCGAACGGGTTTCCCGTGTCTCATTCGATATGAAGAAAGACGTTAAACAGCTCCATCCCATGGAACGGGAATCATCCACAGACCAAGAGATGCCGTTGATTGATGAAGCGACCAGGGAAATCCTATTAGAATGCTTGGCAGCCGCAGATAGTCTGGATAAAATATGTGTAAGACTTGAATTACCAAGGCGAACCGTTGAGAAAATTATAAAGGAAATCGGCGACTACAAAATCATTAATAGTTGACATCTCATTCTTGATTACGACCAAAGTATACACCAAATTTGAAATAGTCATGGGCTGGCCCTGACATTTTTGTGCAAATGAATACTTATATAACAACCAGGCTTTAATATTACAAGGTGAAACATCTAGTTCCAATTATATATTAGTAGGAATTATTGTGGACATGCCGAGATAGATTGCTGCAAGCATTCTTTCAAGACAGATCATGATCTAATTTTCTGAGCTTTACTGGACTCAGGTCAGACTCATATCTAGCATCGGTCCCGGGCCTTTTCTCGGGCTGGCTAAAGACTTGTCGAGCATGTCTTTTCAAGGGCGAATCTCCAAAGCCCTTTATAGGACTACTCCGTTGACTGTTGCTCATTCGCACATTTGTAGGCTTTAACGGGCTACGCATTGAGTTTGCAGAGCTTAACACCTTGTTCACGTCCAACTGAAGCAGCAGCTCTTGAACGAATTGGCTACGGTCTATACCTTCGTGCTTACTGTCAAACTTTGCAGTGCCCTTGACAATCTGTTCTATGCTTTCAAACTTCGAAACAACGCTCTCAGAATGCTGCACAGAGTTTTTCATCTTTTCCTGTAACCGGGCATTACTGCCCAGTATCTCTTCCACGTTCTTTTTAATCTTTTCATTGCTCTTAAACGAGAGTGTAATATCCCCTGTGTTCTCCAACTGGGTTTTGACCTGTGCCATGGAGTCGCCAATCGATTTCGATGATGTATCGACCGTGTTCTTGATCGCAGAAATCGACTTGTACATGTCATTTTTGAAGCTGTTACTCAACATGTCGCAGTTATTGACCAATTCTAATGACTGCTCCCACTTTTTGATTTCTGGTTGAAAGAGCTTCATTTCTTTCTCAATGACCTCATTTGTGGCTGTCTGTAAGCTGCCGATCATCAATGTCTTGTTCTCCTCTAAATGATTGTCCATCATGACCTTGAATTGTCCCAGAAGAGTTTCTGCAGCAAGGCGGATATCATGGTAGGTCTTGTCGATGTGAAAGTTCAACAACTCCTCGTGATTGTTCTTGAAGAAATGGTCACTCAGGTACTGTTTTAAGCTGTTGTACTCCTCGCTGATATCCGAAAGATTCTCCGTTAGTTTTGTATGGAACCCATCCATGAGAGCCTCAGTTTCTGTAAGTTTATCGCTCATGTCAGCCAAAGCCAGAGGGGTTTCACGCGAAACTCTTGAGATACAATCTTCAAAGATCTTTTTGGCACCATTTTGGGCCGTTTCTAACAGAAGAACCACTTCATCTTTAATGCCTTCAATTTTCGACTCTATGTCAATGCTACTATCATTTCCTAAATTTTTCAACTTAGCTGAGTTTGCATAAAGTAAATGCTTTAGCGATGTAAAGTCATGGCTCAGAATGTGCTCTATGTTTTTCTGTAACTCCGTATCCTGCTTTCTGTGTTCCTTTATTATGACCTGCATATTATCTATAGCTGTTTTCATTTTCTTGGTTACCTCAATGAACTCTAGCTCCTTCTTCTGCTGCTTTTCTATCTTGGCGTACAGCTTGCCCATCGACTCCTGCATAGCATCAATTTTGATCTGCTGCAATTCGTTAGATTTAGTCATTGCAGCCTTATCTTTTAGAAGCAGCACGTTTTGGGAAGTAAGTGTCTCAATGACCCTTTTACATTCTTTTACTTCTGTTTTTGAACTATCTAGGTCGTTGATCATTTCCGTATAGTGATCCTGACTCATGTACACGCCCTCCCTTGATTTCGTGGAGAGCAGGTCGCTCTTAATCTTGGATAGCTCTGAAGTGATACTCTTTACTAGTACGTCTTTCATCACATAAGAGCCCAATTGTGGCTTGTTCTTAATGTTTTTTGCTTTGGATGCATATTCGAGCGTACTGCATGTCTCATCCGAATTGACCTTGGCTGGTGATATCGTTGCTATCAGAGCTGTCTTCGTGTTTCCACCTAAAGAATCCTGCAAGAGCCTGGTCAATTTGGATTCCCGAAATGGGACATGCGTGCTTTTATCTGCCAATGCATTGATAACACGGCCTAGAGTCAACAAGCTCTGATTGATAGAACCGGCCTCTTTTGCGCGTTGGTTTTGTGCGCCCGATCGACTGATGTTCTCAGACCCAGCCAGGTCAACGAGATTCATCTTGGAAATCTGAAATGCCTCGCCTTCAAAGTCCTTATAGAGTGTGATGGTAAAAATGGTATGCGATCTGCTCGAAAAGTCGTTCATCTTTGTGGTGGCCACTTGCCTGTGTTTTAGACCTTTTTGTAGAAGTTTGATGCCATCTCTTGCAGAGGAAATGTGAAATTCCTGCAAATTCTGAATATAAATGCCGGAACCCTGATCGACCGAGGACTGTGACCTTGCGAGGGACGGCAGCGACGCGTTTAGTGGCCTCGCCGGGCGGTTTAGTGGCGCTGCGTAGGTACGCATCCGCCGCCTTAGTAAACCACCTGTCTGTGGATCTGGAGTTCCCCGCGGCGAACTGCTTCTCGTTCCGTTTGTGCTGAAAGATGCAGGCGCAGATGCCGTATTTGAGTCAAAGATTCGCAAGCGCTTGGAGGTTGGTCCATCTGTACCGGGCTCGTCCAACAGGTCTCGGAGCTCCTCATTGTAGAGTTCCACAAATGAGCATTTGATTAGATAGTCCTGCTTGTTTGTTTCTAGATTTTCAAACAATTTGAAAAGGACCCGCGGAATGATGCCCGCAGACTCGCTGAGCTCGCCGTTGTACAGCTTTTCATCTCCTGTCATGGTGTAGGTCTTACCTGTCGATGTCATACCGTAGACAAGAACTGTGCAGTTATAGCCCTTCATGAAGTCCGAAAAGAGCGGTTTTGCTACCTCGTCAAATATCAGTGTCTGGTTTGCGCTTGGGCCGAAAACCTTATCTACGGTGTAGGTCTTGGAGTTTATCTGTCCGGTAATACCAACATCGCCAGAGGTATTAATCGAGACTTCTTTAGAGCCCGCTACGTCAGGAACTGCGACAACCACCGAACTTTTCGCCTTGATTTCTCTGTCATTCCTTCCTCGGCATCTGACCGCGACAGTAATGTTCAATTCGTCATTGTCGCTGCCCAGAAGCGGCGGCGATCTTGACATGGTGAATTATCAAATCGTGTCAGCAGGATGTCTGTCTTGAACTGGGAGAGGCCTCAGTATGCTGTTGTTTGGTTTATTCTGCTTGCATTGCTTGCTGTGTAACTTGCACAGATGCGTTTTGTTTACATAGGACGGAACGCGGATGTCCACAAAGTCTCTTTGTACGAGAAGATGTACGGACCTTCTGGAAGCAATATATCAGTGGTTCCCGACAATTAGAAAGACGGTAACCTGGACCAGATAACTTTAACAATTATCAAAAAGGTTGGGGTAGATAATGTAGGTGCCTAATATGGATTCTTTGATAAGTGCAGTTCTTATATGATCATATCATACTATACGAATCAATATCTGTCGAGGTTGAACGAGTTTTCACCTGGCCTAGTGACTTGTGCTCTTCTTCCCCGCCGCTGTGTAAATTTTTAAAATTTTTAATACAGGTTGAAACGGGCTTGCCCTTTCTTAAAAGAAGGTTGGTGGAAACCAGTAATTTATAACAAAATGGCACGTGACTAAACGGCGGTGTGCTTTATGACTGACGCTTGTAACATACTCCGGCAAGCAATGTGTCTGCGTTATCCGATTGATAAACCACTTTTCAAATAACATTGATTATAAAAATATGTAAATTACAGATATGGAGCTAGTACTGACCACAGATACACGATTATAGCAAGGAAGTGATAGCCCTCGAATATGAACCAATAAATATAGGCAGACAGCTGAAAAGAAGAGTCTCAGCGTGGAGCACACAAGAAACTGGTAAAGGTAAAAGGACATACTCCAGACTGCTTTAATCCCTTCCGCACTCTTTTTTCTCAGACATTAGCGCCATACAAAATGTGACTCGATAGTTTGCCCAACCTTTATTCCGTGGCCACCCATACAGTAACTGACATATCCCAAGCTGCAGATTGACATATTATTTTTATAGCATTCTTTTGCCACGTAAAATAGACTTCTCCTTTTGTCGGGATCGACCTACTCAAGCGTTATATATTGGTATATGGATTTGCCCAAAAAGCTACTCATCAGGTGATACAACCTTTACGAATCTAGATTTTTGTAGGAGCCTTCCAGAAGCTTTGGGATCGCAAATTAGCCGCGATTGGGAAATAAGGACAAAACGCTTATTAAGGCCGAACAGTACATGTTACTTAAGCAACTCTTTTAAACGAATTTCTTAGGGAATTGGTAAGCTAAAAATTCCCTAGCACACGAGGGCCCTAAAGGATAAGCGGTTAGGGCTTAGCACCAGGTTTACAGTAGGGGCAGAGAAAAAGTCAGAGGGTTAGGTATCATACTCAGGGTATCGGCTATGAACCCTAAACATAGGGATCACTCGGAATCATGGTAGATTATATATCAACCTGGCTTCATAAGTTCTAATATTCAAGATGGGAGCGCCTCTGGTTTTGTTCATGCTTGGCACAAGTACTGTGCTTGCGGAATGAGCAGTATAGTATTTCTATAGATATACTTTCATTTTGGTCAGAAAATAATAAACGCGGTTTTGCATAATGCATATATTTATAAACCATTAAATTTTAATCAATTGTTGCATTTACGCCAACAAACAGTGATAATACGCACAGAAAGAGCGATATCTGTATATTCTTTTTATATAAATTTGAGAATTATTAAATATTTCCTGAGTTTTTGGAAACTTTAAACAGGCGCATTACTTCTCTCTCGCTCTTCAAATAAAACTTTTGCATAGCTTTAAAAGTTCAGAAGGGATATACATTACAATAGGCTTATAGAGCTATATAATCTAAATTTACGTTTTATTTTGCAAATAAAAATATTCGAGGTTTCAAGGTCGTGCTACTGATGGCTTTTAGCATGGAAAGTTATAAAAAAGGCTTTCTGTTGGGAAAGTGAATAATTTCCTGGCAACCAAGTGTTTTTGCTATGATTGGGAAGTTCAGTTACTCGGAAAAAGCTGCGGATAAGTGTCTTACAGGCCGCGAAAGGTATTACCTTGGAAAACGTCTTCAAAAATAAAATAATCATTAACAGGTTCAATTAATATAAATAGTATACATTACAAGGAGACCATTATCTGGCTCCTTTGATTACATATTATTATATTTTTTAATTTAACTTTGTTTTTATATTATTTTATTCATATTTATCATAACGTCCTTGGAGTAAATTCACTCCTCAAAAAGTATCTCGCTGTATCTTCTTTGAGTAACACCCTCTGCGTCCACCGTTTGCTCGGGCATCCAGATTCGCGAACTCTTAATTTCCTCCAGTTTATGTCCGTATTCACAAACTGTGTCATATAACTCGAAGTCCAGCGGCAGTCGGGATTTAGCTACAACTATTTCATTTTTGTTTTGGTTTGCTACCCTCGCTGTCATGACTTGATTATCAAGTTCTGGATAGTGTCTTTCTTTTAATTTCAATAACACCACTCCCATTTTTTTATATCCTCCCAAAAGACCGTCATACTTTTCTTTGAGATTGTTGTACTCAAAGTGAATGTAATCCAACAAGTAGTCTCTGTGCCGGATTTTTGAGGTGTACTTGGCATCCAAACTGTGTTTGGCCATGATTATCTCGTGTAACTCCTCCTCCAATGATCTGATCCGTGCGGTGGCTTTGTCCCTGATACCTGTGAGATCTGCGCATTTACCTTCCAGACGATCAACTTCGGAGCGCCATGCCTTGTCAGCCATAGTGATAGTTAGGTTGAGCTTTGCAAGCTCTTCAGATTTACCTGCTGAATCCATGAGTTGTGCATCCACATGTTCGAATTTAATCTTCAGCGTCTCCAAGTCTTTGTTCAATTGTTCCTTTTCCAGTTTTAAACAGGATATGCTTTCTGCTGCAACAGAGAACTCTCCTAGTAGCTTCCCCAGCACACAGGGAATGTCAGAAATGGTCAATTCGGCTCCTTCCTTAAATTTGCAATTTAGTTCTTCTTGGCTACAAAGCAAACTTCTTATCGAAGACAGTAAATCCTCATATCTTTGGAGATCAGATTTCAGGGTGGAAATTGTGAATTCGAGTTCTTTGTCTTCCGCCTTTTGCCGGGAAAGAGTCTTCTTAATAGCCTTTTGCATATCCCGAAGCATTCTACATGAGTGTCTGTACCGATTTTCCGAGTCTTTACATCTTTGTTCCAATTCAGTGTTAAGCTTCGAAAGCTCATCAACTTGGTCGCCCCAACCTTCGCTGATAGCCTTCAATTGCCTATTTTGACTCTTCAATTCTTCTTGCTCAACTTGTACTTTTTGCAAACATTCCATGCACTCTGCTTCAATGTTGGTGGCCTTCCTGTATTGCTCATTGTAAAACTCCATCTTATTTTCTAAACAGGTAATTTTCCTCTGCATTTGTGAGTTCTGTTCCCGCAGTTCGTCTCTCTCATTCATGGTGTCATGGTTAGTATCCTGTAGGTCCAACATCTGCCTCCGTAACAAAGCGTATTTCTCCTGCTCGTGATCAAACTTTGCACGAAGACCATCAGTGTCAGTACCATAGTTTTGCATCTTTTGACACAGTTCAGTATTGGTGCGACTCAAGCGGTTGATGATTCCGTTTTGAGTCAACATTTCTTCTGCTGTCCTTGTCAATTTGGTCTCAAGTTCGCTCAGCTTTGCTACCAACTCATCACGTTCTTTGTTCACGAATTCTATCTTTTTCTCCTGGACCATTAGCTTAACTTGTAGCGCCTTTCTCGTTTTCCGTTCCTCTGCTTCGTTTCTAACCGCCTCCTCGGCTTTCGCGCGAGCCTCCGTCAAACTATAACTACCACCTTGTAAGCTATTGGGGTCACCCTGTTGAGTCAAACCATCTTTAGTCGTTAAATCAGGAGATTTCAAAGTTGGGTACCCAGTACCTGAGCATTGTTGTGATTGATCCAGATTGGAATTGCATTTTTCCAAATCAGATTTGAGTTTCTCCACTAGCAAGTTTAGGTCATGAATTTGATTGATTTGACTAAACTTTTCCTTGCTGATCATATCATATTCCTCTTTGAAACCATGCAATTCCTGTGTTTGAGATGTCAGGTGAGCCTGTTTGTCCTGTAATTCTTGCTCAGTGGATGTTAGTTTGGTTTGAACCTCGCCTAATTCTTCCTTTATTTTGCAGTTTTTATCTGTAGCTTCCTTTACCTGAGCTGACAACAGTGTATTGAGTTCCTTATACTGCTGTATCTGATTCTCATACAAGGCAGACTCATTGTTACTCAAAGGACCCAACTCCCCCAGCTTCTCACATAACGCATCTTTTCCCGGTTCGATGATTATGCCAAATTTACCATGACTTTCTTTGGGTGTATCACAAAGAGTCTCTGTTTCTTTTGTATCAGTAGTTGGACTGTGAGCTATCTTGTCAATGCCCTTTGAATTGCCGAGTAGTTCAATTACAGCCTTCAGTTCAGGCACCTTCTTCTTGTAGTGTTCTTCCGTGATTTCAAAGTCCAATCGCTCCTGTTCTATTTCCTTTTTATGTTGTTCCTCAAGTTCATTCAGGAAATTAACCCTTAGCTTTGAGTCGAGCACGTACTGTTTCTTCTCCGCTACCAATCTGTCAATTGTTGCAGTATTCTTCGCAAGGACTACCTCATGTTCCTTTATTTTCTGATGTAGCCTTTTGTTTTCGGTTTTGAAAGAGTTAACGTACCTCTTTAACCTAGCCCTTGTTCCCAAATCTTCCTCCTCTCTTGGCAATTGGGACTTCAGATTTAGAATTTCCACTTTCAGCTTCTCGTTTTCAACAAGCAAAGCTTCGAGATCAACGCCCTCAGAAGGTGCCTCAGATTGGAAAGTACGCTCAAAGGCGGTCTTCTTTGCTTTGAGAGCATCGTAGACCAGATCTAAACAGCGCTTAGTTTCCCGAATTTCACCCTCAGCAGCTTCTGAAGACCCAGAATTGGAAAGCAAGCCCTCCTCTAGTAATACCAGTTTGGCTTCAAGATTTGATTTAGCCTCAATCAGTTCCCGAAATTCCACCACTAATTTCATGGCCAGAAACCGCTGGTATTGCGTCTTGCTCGAAACCACCAATTTCACACCTTTATGCAGATACTTGCAGGACTTCACTAGATCTTTCTCATCATAATACTTGTATGGAATATTGCACAGGTCAAAACACTGGTGAACCAAATCAGCTATGGCGTTCTCACCGAGGCGATCTACACCATTAGTGTGCTCCTCCTTGCGCTTACTGGTCTGCAACAAGTCAAACAAATAGTCCCTTTTCCTCTTCGTCTTAACTGGAGTGTCGTGTTCCCCAGAATTGATAGTGCTAAAGCTGAAATCGTGCTTGAAATTACAGGCAAACTCTTCATTGTCGTCTACATCGTCGGCTGACGCAGGCTTTTCCTCCACTTCGCATATATTCACATCGTTGTCCAACACAGCTTCCACATTAGGAGCAGCCACATCCAAGGAGTCAGTGCTACGACGATACAACTTGCTCTTGCAGTGATCCAAAAACCTCTTTACACTTGACGTACCTTTGGTTGTGGCAGTCCTCCTTTCGTCAGACACGCCAAAGTCCTCCTGAACTGCTGCATCGCACGCTTTGAACCTCTGGTGCAATACTGCATCGCCATGAGCTGGATCACTGGAGTTGTGGTCAGTGCTACACAACAATTCTTCGAGGTATTTGTCGACATCACTTAAGAGTTTCTCGCAAGGACTCTCTGAGGAAACTGCAAGCTTTCTTGTTGCGTCGCAAGCATCCACCGAGGGGCCAGAACCCCGGAAAGAGGAAGATGGCCCTAAGATATTCTTGCAACCATACCAATTGCTGTTCGAATTGGTGATGGACTTTGTCCTTTTGCTGTCGTTACCACAAACTCTTTTTGTGCTCTTTCCTGAAGTGACCTTAGAAGATAAATCTAAGGATATAACATCAACACCAGCATTTTCAACAGCTGGAGTCTGTTGTAACATCCCGGGAACATCCTGAGATGTTCCCTGGGCCACCTCAGTGGTGTTCCAAGTAGTGATGGCTTGTTGGCTTGGAACCGCATCTGCATCACGTGCAACTGCGGCGCAAGCACCATCACTGGAACCTGTTGCTGCGCTACTGTTGAAAGTTGCAGCTGAAGCCCTCCTCAATGGCAGCTTGCCAAAGCTGCCATTGTGGCATTTTTGATTGTGGGCTTCAGGAGAGGTTTGAGCAACTCCGGTAGCATCGGTGCTGCGAACACTGCTGCTACCGCAAGTTGCCAAACAGGTGTCGCCAGTGGAAAGTGGGTCCTTCCCACTGGCTGGCGAGGAGAGTTGGCCAGATCTGGCTGGATACCCCAAACCGGTATCTAAACCAGAGCTGAAAGCCTTCGCGGCCCTGAGGGGAGAGTCTATTTTGGTGACTCTTCCAAAGTTCATCTTTCGCAAACAAAAGATGAATATGCCTGTTGATGGTACTTTAAATATACCCAGAAAATTCTATAATCAAAGTAAGCAAGTTTTAATCAATAGTCCGTCTTACTTGTGTTGATCGTACCTGTCTTCTCCTAGTAACAAAGGTGTGTCGAGAGGAATATGCCTCCAAACGCTTGTGCCCATCCTCTTATAGTTTTCAAAGCTACCGTTGGCACAAAGAGCGGCAAACGAAGCAAGCAAAGTTTGGAGGCAGTTCAGCTCAGTACCACAATAACCAGCACCGCTTTTCTGACCCTATACGGTGATTGGATAATGTGCTATTATTTAGAGCCGTAAATGCTCGAAGGATGTCCAAATTCCGCTCGAAACCCGCATAGTTCTGTAAACCATTGCGTATTTTGGACTATTGGGTAGACGCCTTTATGTTTCTGGCTTGATAATAGCAGGTCCAAAATTGCCTACCCTTCAAAACAGCCTTGGCAACTCCAGCGGTGCTTAGAAACCCATGAATGTGCCCATGTTCCCGTGCAGATAATGATAAAGAGGCAACTGACCGCACTAGAACTCAACACCAGGTGATGCTCCAAATCGGATATGACCCAAAATAAATTAAATCGCATCGTGATGCTTAGTGTACATTACGAAAATATTATATTGCTTTGTCGGGATCCTTCAAAGTGGTAATATATATGCTAGTGATGGGGAAAACAGTTCCGTCAATAAAAAGTCTCTCAACTAATCCGTTTCAGAAGCATTATCCTCTGACCCATTGCTCCTTGTGATTCCATTACTCCGGCTGTCCTGTTCATTGCCGTCGTTTTCGTTGGTTCCTTCCTCTTTGTCGTCTCTCTTGGATCTGTGTTTTCTTCTTCTCTTCTTACCCACAGATTCCGCCCCATTGGCCTGTGTGCTCTGCACTTGTGGCTTACGACCCTCATCTGTCTTTTTCTTCTTCATACTCAAGGGATTGGGTTCTTTTGGCCCCATTTTACGCTTCTTCTTCTCCCCTGCAGCCTGTTCACCTTCTTCCTGCTTGATCCCGGCAAACCGCGGATCGTTGAGACCCTTGTATAGCTTCGCCTGCTCCATCTCCTTACTGAAACGTTCACTAGCGTCACTTAGCGGCTCCATCACCATCACCGCCCTCGCAATGTGAACCAAAGGCACGCCAGCCACCTGTCTGAGCATCCTTCTGATCTCGACATCCTGCGAAGCCACGACATATCTGTGCTTGTTCTTTCCATTGACGTTGACCACAGACTCTAGACACTCCTTTGGAGTCTTGGCCTCCTTTGGGGGATGGTTACAACGACGTCTTTCAAAAGTCCTGGCGAGCTCGATGGCATCCTGGTTTTTCGTTTCGTACAGCGCTTGCATACAGCATTGCGTTATCATGACCTTGACCTCGTCTTGCAGTGTGCGCTGCAGTCCCTTGGCTAGATCGAAGTTGCTGGCAACACAGTCCAATATGATCTGATGATCAACCAGCACCTGGTATGGGGACCGGAACTTGAATGTATGGTTGTAAACCAGCATTTGCTTCTTGTACGCCTTTGCTCTCTTCTGTCTCATGTCAAACTAATGTACGTCTTGTTGAAACTGGTGATCTTATAGACAAACTGAAAGGTGTCCTGATTTCTATAAGTTGTCTTTCTTTCTATTTTTTGATCTGAAGTTACCTGCGATGCGATGCGATGAGCTTATAAAATTTTCAATTATCGTGAAAACACTGAAAAATTCCGCTGCGCCATTGCGAGCGTGGAAATGAAATCGGAGTACAGGCAAAGCTAGACTCCGAAATAGAGACGCACGAGCAGTGCAAACCCGTCCAGCACCCGCACTATCTGCCAAGTTAGCACGAGCAACACGGCCGCCTTCGCTAGCTGCTTGTTGTTGCGCAACGCTGGAGTGCCCCAGCGGTCTATGGCCTTGTCTGCCCGCACCACAACGGTCCTGAAAGAGTCCTGCACTCTCATGACGATGGCTCGAGCGTCGTTAGCAGAAAATGGGTGATTTTGCCGGCTGGGGGCCAAAGATATCGTGCCCACACCAGGCACCGGCTTTGCCGGCGCCACTTGGCCCGCTGCTCTTGAAAAGGACGGTCCGCGTAAAGTCGCTCCAGAACCGGACGCCGCCACAGAATCGGCGGTCTCTATATCATTCTTGAACCTTTCTATCTTGTCTAGTGTAGTTTCCATTGTGCTTGGTCTTTTTGCTTCCACGTACACCTCGTCCTCTGATGGCCTCCTGCCGAGATTCAGCCTCGCCAGCGTGTCCATTTGCGGAACTCGTCCTTTAGCAGACGACGTTGGCCCGTAGGACTGCGACTTGGCTAGCACCGGTTTCCGTCTTTCAGGCTGTTTCTTAGACGGCAGAACAGCCTTAACGTTGCGAATAGTTATACCATCAATGTCATCATAGGGGTATGGGGGTCTTGATTCCATGGCTGATCTGCTTTTTTTCCATGGAAATATTCGCCTATACGTGCAGAAACCTGTTAAATTCTGTAAAATTGCCTCCTAAATGCTGCTGATGGCCTGTCGTTTGTGTTTTTTGCAGTGTTGCTGTTGTTTGTTGATGTCTATCTGCTAATATGTTCATTTTAGCCTTTAAGCGATAATAAGCGCTCGGGTCTACAAGAGAGAAAACGTGTTTCTAGCAATTATCTTCTTTACATATAGACGACAAAAATACACAAAAAAGGTATGATATATGTAGATCGCATGTTTCGTAGCATCTTTAAACTATAACGAGCGGGACACGCTTCCGCGCGAAGGACAGCCGAGATAGCCGCGTCCATCCCGTGGAACATCGGACAAAATCGACTTACCAAACCAATTGGGCCGCCAGGTTCGATGCGTAAACGTCGTCAACATGTAGCGGCTCAAGTGGCAAATTCCCCGTATGCAATGCGCCCGCATCCAATGTTTATCCCGAAATCTATTGATGTGCTAACCAAGTGCACTTAAAACCAAAGCAGCGCCGAACGTTATGCATAAAAAAATTGGAACAGGAGTCGAGAATTGCCTAGATGATGTTCACCTTATCTAGGAAGTCCCTAATCTGTCCGAACACCATGTCAGTCGTCCCTGCAAAGGAGTCGAGCATCCCCTCGAAATCGATGTCGGTGGCTGCGCGGTTTGGTTTGTGGCCGGCGCTCTCGTTCTCTTGCACAGACTTGTCGCCCCAGAAACCATCTAGGTCTTGGCCACCACCGTTGTAGATCAGCACGTTCGGCGTCTCTTCGGGCAGGTCGAACAAGATATCCTTGGTACCGTAGTCAATCAACTTCTTCTTCAACTGTGCTGGGCTCACACCGTCAGCACCGGCGTTGTAGAAGGCACTATCGGAGCCTGGCTGCAAGGACAAGAAGTATGTCAAAAGACCTGCAACGTGAGGGGAGGCCATGGAAGTACCAGAAAGAGTAGCAGTGGCATCGTCTGAGCCGATGTAAGTCGACAGGACGTTCAAACCTGGAGCGAAGATGTCGACACACTTACCCCAGTTGGAGAAGTATGCTCTGTCGTCGCTCAGCGTGGAAGCACCGACACTGATAGCCTTTTCTGCGGCAGCAGGCGAGGTGTTACAGGCGTCCTGGTTTTCGTTACCGGCAGCAACTGCGAAATGGATGCCGGCGTCAACGGCTGCGTTGACGGCCAGGTCTAGAGTTGGGGACTTGCCACCACCTAGGGACATGTTTGCTGTGGAACCCTTGAAGCCCTTCTTCTTGCTCTTCACTGCCTTTTGGTGTTCGGTTGCAGCATACTCGACACCCTTGACGACGTCCGACATGGTACCGGACCCGTTGGATCTCAAAACCTTGACGGCAACAAGGTCAGCCTTCTTGGCGACACCATAGTGCTTGGAGCCGATGGTACCGGCACAGTGAGTACCGTGACCGTTCCCATCAATGTCCTCGTCGTTGACAGGAATCGTCTTACCCCAGTGAGCCCTTCCTTCGAAGTCCTTGTGCTTGACGTTGATACCTGTGTCGATGATGTAAGAGGTGACACCCTCACCGGCGTCGTCGTCGTACAGGTACTTGTTGAAGCTACCGAGATTCAAACGCTCTCTGTGGGAGATACGGGAAAGACCCCATGGGGCGCCATTCTGAGTGTTGAAATCAGAGGCATAGACCATGGAGTCTTTTTCGATGTACTTGACCAGAGGAGAGAGACGGATGAGGTCCACAACTTCGTCGGTGAAGTATCCAAAGTACCCGCTCAAACCGTCGCCGACGTTGAACATGTCCTCAATACCACCCTCCCTTTTGGAAGAGAGTTCTTCGGCCGTCGACAAGAAGAAGGGGTGCGACTCAGGCAGCTGCCCAACGCTTACCAGCTGTATCTCGGTGATGGCCTTTACGTGGGAGTTGACCGCGTCCTGTGCTTGCTGTCCCAAGCCGTCCTTAAAAACGACAATGTAACGGTGTGGAATGATGTCGGACTGCTCTGCAGTCAGTGGCGAGACCATAGGAGCCAGTGGGGTGATTCTAGGGCCACTTCTTTCCCCGGCCTCACGTCCAAAGTCTAGTTCTTCATCGGATTCGTCGTCGGATTCGTCGCCGTGCTTGCCATGCTTGCCGTGCTTGCCATGCTTGCCGTGCTTGCCATGCTTGCCGTGTTTGCCGTGCTTGCCAGGCTTGTGGTGGGGTGGGTGAGGGTGCTCGCCGGGTCCGTGTGGAGGTGGAGGTGGGGGGTGCTCGGCTGGTGCATGG
>JANIWU010000115.1:0-29626 GCA_030705145.1 Hagleromyces aurorensis | reverse complement strand
ATGAAAGCCCTATAATATTTTCCGAAATAACCCAATAGGATATTGAATTCGTCATTAATTAACAAAATATTTCCACTCAGAATCATAGTACACATGAAGTATGACCCTGAGTGGAAATTTCCTCTACCGTGAACGTATGCTTGCACAAATGTTCAGCCAGAAATATTTTTGAACTGCTCGTTTGTAGTGCAAAGTATCGAAGGTATTGAAACACAATTATTGTTTTGAAGAGTGCAAATATTTAAATACCCTAAGAACTATTCCACACTGAAATTGTTTGTTGTAGTATCGAATAATGGCCAAACACAATCAAAGGCTACTAAACTCACAGTTATTTTCCAATTTACGACTGCTAGAATATGTCTAAATCCTCTTACCCTGCGTATCAAAACAAATATGACCACCCTCCAAAAATGAACTATCCAGTGTTCATTAGGGATTTGATAATAGCATATATCGGCAACTTCATATTTGCACATTACTTTTGGAAATGGTGGGCATGCTGTCCATGCCCTAAAACTGACAGTGTAAGTGCCTAGTATATATAATCGCTACTGTATCAATCATAAATTTTGTTTTTTGTCAATCAAAGGTAATGTGATGATTATTTGACTCTAGCAACTGGATGGCCAAGAACACACAATGTTAGACAAATAATTGTTCCTAAAGAGAGTAATTTTTGTCTCGAAAATTTCATTGTTACTGATCTGCCTTATGCAGCGCCAATCTGCAGCGTTGTGCTCGCGCTCGGCACACTGTCAAGCGCAGACTGTAGTAACCACGGTATGGGCCGTGGTTTCGTTGTCATCCGTTCCGTTCTTACTAGTCTAGTCTGAATCTTTAGATTTGCAGATCTCATGCCTTTAATAGACCGTCCCCTTATGTGGCCTGATGTCTGTTCTCTGCTTCCGAGTGCTCCCCAACCTATATGCAGCAGATCAATAGTCACTTCTAATATAAACTCCAGCCCTGATATAAAAAATAAAAATAAAAGGGCATATTCTTGCAGATAGAGCCACGGAAATTATAGCGATTTGTATGATTAGATTTTTAGGACCCTTGTGACGAAAATGCTGGTGTTTTCATGATAGTCACCCATTTTCTGACTGAGATAAATCAATAGACCAATGTTCTTATTCGAAAGGACCAACATCCTGGCTTTCGGTCTAAGTCACCATTGCATTAATTATTTGGGTGCAGAGATTACAAATTTTCGAAAGATGCCTTCACATTCAAATAATGATTTAGTTCATCTTGTGAAACACTGGGCTTAAGTGCCCGCTGAGCTTTCAAAAAATCTTCCATTTTTACAATTACTTTTAAATCTTCGTCAGTTGCTAACATATCGAACCAATACCTTAAAGAAATATTAGTACCACTAGATTCATTGTGTGCCATGACTTTTCTGTCAACCTCTTTGGCGACTCTAGCCATAGCATTTAGCATTGCATCGGAACAGAGGGCGTAGAAATCTGCACCTGTGTAATTAAAGGGACATATCTTCGCTAATTCCATCAAATCAATACTTTCATCCAGATCAAACTTTCTTGTCAATGCCTTCAAAATATTAAGTTGTTTCACGTTGGTGTCTGATATACCTAAGTACAGTAGTTTGTCAAATCTTCCAGGTCTTAATAGCGCTTCATCCAAAAGATCAGGTCTGTTGGTGGCTCCAATTACAAAAACTCCATCTCCACCTGAACTCATCCCATCAAGTTCCGCAAGCAATTGAGACACGATTCTGTCCATAACGCCACCGGAATCACCTTGATTACCTCTTTTAGGAGCCACCGAATCCAGCTCATCAAAAAAGATTACACATGGTTTAGCATCTCTCGCTTTTTGAAATACTCGTCTAACGTTCGCTTCTGATTCACCAATGTACATATTTAGAAGCTCTGGCCCCTTAACACTAAAAAAATTTAGAGAAAAGTTGGTTGCTATTGCCTTTGCCATTAAAGTCTTCCCTGTACCAGGTGGTCCATAAAATAGAATACCACTCCTCTTTTTCATGCCTGATGAAAATAATTCAGGATACTTTAATGGAGTATCGATTGTATCCAAAATCTCGCTCTTAGCTAAATCCATACCTCCAACGTCTTTCCAGGACACATTAGGTATTTTTGGAGCGCCGATAGACTCCGAGTATTCATTTCTTGCTCTTGAAATAGCACGAGACAAAAGTTCTTGACTTATAGGTATATAGTCCATGTACCATAGCTTTTCCAGATTACTATCAAAAGAACGAAATGCCTCTGCTTTGGCGCTTTGTATTGTTGCTCTTATATCAAGCGGAGTTAAACCAGCAGATTGTCGAACTAAGCTTTTAATTGAAACATCAGGGCTCAAGATAAAGTGATATTCCTTATTATGCATATCTTGGTTTAGGATGGTGGGCAGGAAAAACCAAGTAAAGATTTGGTTCCTTTGATATTCATTTGGAACTTTGACCTCTATTTCAAACTTCAAGTATGCCATAATAGATTGTGGTATGGCATCAATGTCATTAGCTGAAGTCACAAGGATAGTTCCTGGATACTGACAGCTAAACTCTTCTATAATTCCACCTAGTTCAAATTCTAAATTTCGGGCAAGCTTAGCAAATTCAGGATCTTGATTGGGATCTACTTTTAACATTAAGATATCAAAATGCTTCAAAAAAACTAATGCCGGCTTGCAATAAGGCAGTGTTCCCTCAATTTTGGCCCTAATATGACCGATAGTCTTATTTACAGCTTCTAGAGATCCCATACTTCCAGCAAGCGTCATACAATCAATTTCAATCAGGTGCATCCCAGAACATGCTGCTGCAAAACGAACAAGAAAGGATTTTCCCACACCTGCAGTGGATGAATAAAGCACAATAGATGTACTTAAACCGACACCTCTATCTGAAGTTAAGGTTGCAGCTTCTATTATATCCAAAATTTTATCAGAGTAATCGAAAAGTTCGCTATTATAACGAAAAATCGGACTCAAACGATAGTAAGTAATATAGTCCCCATTGGTCACACTAAGGGGTGGATGTGAGATGATATTTGACGTTATCAATCTGCTCTGCATGGAATCAATCGAAAACTGTTCACTGGCCGATACCTCTATACCATCAACTTCTGCCGTTTCAACATAAAACCAAACAAGAGTATCGTTTTTACCCAAAAAGCCCACTGATTCCATATCCTCTGTTACTAAAGACGCTAGTTTAGAATCAAAAAGTACAGGAAACAAATCTCCCTTCCTGAAAATACGCTTTTTTTCGGTCAAAAAGTTCTTCAGATTTTGTAATATTATAATCTGGTAAATCTTCTGAGATTGAGCCCAGCTCCCAACCCTAGCCAATGTCACTGCTGATGCAGTATGTGTAATTATAAATTCCTTCCGGCAACTTGAGATAACGACACTTTGACATGTATTAAAATGGGCATTTAACCGCGGGTGAACATAAAGAAAGTTGCTGCTATAATCATGTGGACCCAGGAGAACAAACAGATAAACTATGATCCATTTATTGCCTTGAGCCAACCTTATCCGTGTACCACTGGAAACATTCAGAGTTAGCAAAAGTTCGCTGCTTGCAAATACAAATAAAGTATCGTCGTCACTGTTGGACGGTTTAGGTACAATTAGTTCAATTGGTATTGGAGACAAAAGGCAACTAATTTTCAGTGAAACACTTTTATTGGTTGATATTACAGATTCATTACAACCGTTATCTCTATTGTCTGATGCTAGGGAAACATCCTTCACAAATATCAGTTCTGTCTTTTTAACGTCAATTAAGCCTTGCATATATGGTGCTGTATAAGTTACATGACACCAATTAGGGTCAATTTGTTGAGATGAATAGAGTACGCTTCGAAGATTGCGAATGCCATATTTGATTACAAGAAACTCAATTTGTTCCGCTGTATTACCCAATGTTTTTAGTTTTTCATACAATATACCATTCAGAGAGATATGTACAGTTTCTAAGATTGGCGGTATTGATGGTTCTTTCATGATTTCAAACAAACAATGTTCGAAATGAGGGCCGTTTCGGTGACCTTGGGCAAAACAAAGTGGAAGTGTGATGGATTTTGAAGGCAAAGAATCGTCTAGTTTGCACTCTACAAGAATTGTTGGTGGGTTTCTTGTGGTATAGCTAGGTAACTTTACCTTTGCATATCTGGTATTATCAGTTTGCAGTGAACTGTCAAGCCACCAGAGATCTTTTGATACATGGCATATCTGCGAATCATACCCAGAGTTGAACAGAAACAAAACGGTATACATTGGATTGGAATATCGGATTTAGAATTGATTTATTTCATTAAATCCCAACAGATTCCTTTGGCTGTTTTCTCTGCTATTTGAAGTTGTTTAATATATGATGCTAGATTATTATGGTTTAAAATCATTTAAGACGAATTTAAGGAACGCTGGGCTAAATTTTGAGAATATGGGGTAATTGGTGAAATGGTAACTACATGAATCACTTAGACCGAACCATGACGCTGCGTTCCAACAGGTCACGAGCTCCATTAACTTTCATTGCTATGTAAGGACTACCTCCTCTATCAGGATGATTCCTGATCATTGCAATGCGGTGCTTCTTCTTGAGCATAGCAAGGTCAAGCATTTGAATTTCTTCTGGTAAGATGTTAAGTATCATCAATGCCTCAGACTCTGTCATCTGAAGGTAAAATCCACCTTGATATTTGTCAAGCTGCATTTTCAGATCGGTCCTCAGGCAACTACTCAAAAATCTATGGTCATTTGAAAAACGGGATGGTTTTTTTAACTTAATGTTGTTCATCTGTGCGATCACCATGGGTGGAAGACGTTTGTACATTTCCCACGCTCGTACACCTGACCTAAAGGTCAGTGCAATCGCGGTAACTCCAACTCCGACAATAATGGGAAGTACCATTGATGTGATTACTCTTGTTGATTGTTCTCCTTATGCTTACCAACCTTCTATACCTGTGATAAATGCAACTTGCGTAAAACGCAGCTTTGTTGTAAGGTCCGTTTCCCCGGCAACACAGAATTTAGATAATAGGCTTTGCCAATTAGTCAATATTATCCGAAAAAGTGTAGTATCTATTCTCTATTTGCTGGTTTGTTCACCTTTTTGGCAGGGAAACGATTAAATGGCATGCCTTTTTCCTTAAATGGACTAAAAAGCAAGAGGTTTACCTTAAACAAACAGATACCATATGCTGGATCAGCCTCAATGGTAAGTTTATAGTTTCAAACGGTGTTGGTGTAGTTTTTTAAGTAAAATGGCTGTTTTTGTTTTGCTGGTTAAAATGGCTGGTGTTACTAAAAGAGTTAATGGTCTATGTGCCAGCCTAAAAATCGTATTAAACGATTTGAATAATAAAGTTGCAGAACCTAATTAGGGTCGAAATCCATCGGCCAAACGAATCTTCACCACCAAATCAGTTATTTTGTGCTAGCCATCCAATACATTTTTGTACAGCTACAGGCTTTTGAACTACACTTATTGACATCAATGGTATTGTTTCTAATTAGGTTTAGATTCAAGTAGGTTGCAGAGACTGTGACTCAGTAGTCCATAAAGGTGCTGGTTTCCAAAATGTTCAGCTTTGGTGGTACACAATAATCTCCAAAATGCTTCCAACAAATATTGTAATTATCAAGCTGGGAATCATGCAGCCACCAGCATAATTTTTTCTTGGTTGTAATGATTGCTTAGAATTTGAAACCAGAAGGATTGGTATAAAATGGCATGAGAGATTAACCAATATCAAGGACTTTTTTCCCACTCACTATAACAACAAACCAAAAGCAATTACTACAAATCATCATTTTATATCAAGGCATGTTTTCAATCAAAAACTTGTGTCTGAGTTCCTTTACCATTTTGAGTGCAGCCATTGCAACTTCAAATGTTACCCCTGCTACCTTTAAAGATATCACCATAGTAGATTCACAATCAAATACAACTGTATCTACCGATGCTAATCATTTATTTTTGGTACAGGGCGCCATAAACATTCCATCTGGTGCTCAAAATAGCTTGAGCTTCACTTTGCCATCAACACTAAAATCCACAAGAGAACTCCCATTTGAGCTCATATACAACACACAGCAAATAGGTGTAGTTACGCCGAATATTGCTTCAAATGAACTGAAGTTAACCATAGACCAGTCTTTTGAGGCTGATATCACAGCTGAATTCAACTTTTTTACAAAAATGACAAGTGAATCAATAAGTACACTCGTTCCTGGCTCTGCTGACTTTGTATTTACCACAGACACTAATATAACTATCACCAAGGCCTTGGATTTTGTACCAGAAGATATCTCTCAAATTAATATCAATGGTGGGATTAACGCCAATAACAGCACCTGCTTTTTTATCATTGACATGCCAATTTCTCTGTTCTTCTCACCATTGAATGTTAGTGTAACTCCGAACGGATTAAATGAGTTCACTTTCGATACTTCAAAAACGGCCATTCAATCAGTTACCTCTGTAAATGACTTCAACAAACCACTGACTACTAATCCATTCACGGGCTTCAATGACTATTCGGTCGGCAATGAGGCTATTCTGGGATTTCAAACAACTGTCGATGGTGGTAAGTATTTGAGAGCTTACCTATATGGTAATGTTTTATCTGAAAACACAATTTCTGCCAATATTTTGATCACTCGTCCTTCAAACAGTACGCTGTACAGGAGATCTAGCTCCTTAGACTACAAACTTGCTCTTTACAATGGAAATGAAACTAATGTCGGGATCAGTGACGTCATTGTACCAAACGCACCAAAAGAAGTCTCCAAGAATATACCTACTTCAAGTTCAGGTATTTTAAGTGCATCCACAACAACAAGCATATCAAGCGGTAGTGCATCCACAATAACGAGCGTCTCAAGTGGTAGTATATCCACAACAACAGCTTCCAACCCCACCCTAAACGAGACATTGTCATCTTCAATCACAAGTTATTTGGCCACTAAGAGTCAAGTGAATACATTATTTTCTTCGAATACAACTTCAAATGAAACACTAATTTCTTCTAGTATAAGTCAGTCTCCAATTACGCTCAGTACCCTTACCAATAAGGAGCATATGATAAATGCCACAACAACAACAACAAATTCATATGCTATTACGTCGGTGCCTTTAACCCTAAATTCAACTAAAGCTCAAAACTATAACACATATTCAGTGTATACTACCTACAGTTTGGAAAATGTCACTATATCTGGAAAAGTCACACAAATTGGTTCCTGGGTTGCTGTTAGTACCTTGGAAAGTTCAAAGCCTTTGCATTCAATTAACGACCAAGAAACATATAGCACATCAACGAATTCCAAAAATTCCGAATATACTGTTACTAGTTCATCAAGATCCAACTCTACTGTTTCTGAAACTAAAGGCACAACACTAACTGCCCATTCTGCGAGCGAAACTACACACACGCAAGAATCTGATGAATACTTGACATATACAGTGATTACTAGCAGCATTGATGGAAAATTAACTACCTTCACTAGCCTCTATCCTGTTACTAAAACAACCTCATCGTGCTCATCAGGCTCTACTAAAACACGTTCTACTGGAAAATCTGTTACTGAAAGTGCAAACGAGTATCTAACTAACACTGTTATTACCTGCACATCCAATGGAAAGGTAACCACTTACACCAGCTTATACCCTGTAACCAAAACTGTTACATCATGTTCATCTGGTTGTACTAAGGTTCATACTAACGAAACTGATGCTTCTTACATCACATACTCCACCTATTCTATTATTTCTACCACCAAGAACGGCCTAGAGACTTGTTATACAAACTGGTATCAAGTTAAAACTTCTGCCTCGGCTACTTCAACAATGCAGGATGAAGGTTTTACGACGACTGTTTCAAATTCAGTATCTACCAACACCGGGATGTCGACTGTAGTTGAAGTAGTGTCAGGAACAACTAAGATTGACCGTCAACCACATATGACGACTTCAGTTTTACCAAAATTATCAGCCACTTCCCCAACATTAGTTCTGTCGACAGTTCCAGTATCGGCAAATAACCAAATACATCACAGCACGGCTGCTACGAATCCAGTTATTACTTATCAGGCTGCAGCCATTACTAACAAAGTTCACGCAAGCATATTATTTGTCCTATTGGCCTTTTTCTACTAATTTCGCAACGCTTTGCTCCTGTTTTTGTTCTTCCTCATTTTTCCTGAGGGTAAAACCTCTTCATTTGGTCATTATTATTGGTTATACTGATACTTAGCATAAAGAGTTTGCCATTGTTCCTTGCCAGTGTTCTTTTTGACTAGCTCTTATATCTACTTTTAGATATTGTTGTCTTGATCACCAATGTTTGGAATTCTAAAAACTCTTTCGGTATCTGATAATTTTGACCGTTGTAACTAAATTATATAGTATTAACATTATAGAATAATTTTCTTATTTTACTGGACTGTAACACGGTTGTTTTCTACCGATGACCGAGGTGTAAGTCTTCTCTGTAAGCGATCTTGCAGAGAAATGCTCGTAAACAACCTTTTTCTTACCTTTTCGTTAATTTCAAAAAATAAACCTTTATCTACTATCGAACGCCTGTTTTTTTTATCTTTTGCAGTTTTGATGGGCAAAAGCCATTCACAAGGATTAGTTCCCATCACACTATCCCAGTTTTTCCTTTTGGTGCCAAGGTCAAAGACGTTCTCATTAAGTTCCGTATTTAGGTTGCTGTATTCATTCATAATTTCCAACTCATCTCTATAACGCCTATAGCTGTACAGTTCAATAGTGGTCTGATTTAACAAGACTTGATAAATGGTAAAAGATGTGAAGAATATCATGGAAACACTAACAGCTATTGAAAGCAGCCAAACCGCTAGCAAATGCAAGTCTATAAGCTCCCTCTCGTATGACTCATTTTCAAACCAACTATAAAATTGGTAAGTTGAGATGGCAAGTACTAATAATGCGTATAGAGTCGTGTGAATCAAAAATTGTACAAAATATCTTTGGTTCTTAAATCCAACACAACCGGAAAACCAAGGACAGTGGTGATCCATTTTCAGGATGCATTTGTCGCAGGAAGAACAATGGTGACATCTATCCGGCTTCCAGACATAACACGTTCGACATACTCTAAATCTGCCATCACTTTTTAATGTCACAGCGTTTCTTGTAAGGTATTGTGGAGGAAGCTCAATGCCCATTTCTGCGGCTTCCAAATTTCTGACCATAAGGTCAGTAAAATCGAGAGGAGAACCCGCTCCAGTGCGTATTATCAGAAAATATGTTAATAAACCAAAGGAGAACCCAGTGAGAAGTAAAGCAATTTTGAGCGTTTTATTGACTGCAGTAACGTGTTTTACAGTTACGTATATAGTCCAACTGTATAGAAACACCGTCAACGTTCGTGGGAATACCTTGTATATAGGAATTCGTTTCATAATTTAATATTTATTTGAAATATAGTTGATCAAAAACTCCCTAAGAATCATTCACTTCGATCTGTATATCTAATTGGAAATGTACTTTACAACGTTCGATATACGCTTTGTCTGAGAGGACAAATACACCAAATCAGTCCTCCGACTGAGTTTGTAAAGATCAATTTGATAAATAGATCTATTTTCGTAATATGGAATAAACGCACACCTTTGTTTATCCGCTCTTTTGGATCGGTGGATTTCTAATTAACGGTTTCCGCTCATCATCCAGAGGCATCTTGGCGGAAATGCCACCCGATGATCAATAAATATTAGTACCTTTTAACGAACTTTTGAAAAAGAGAAACTCAATATAAATTTATAGGCATCGCAAAACTCTGGCAATGTAAGTATTAGCCAATATAGGCTACGAATTGAAGGAATATCTTTTCAATTATAGACCTCTTTAAAACACAATTGCAACACTTTTAATGACAAGAATACTTCTTCCTGGCGATGAGTTACTCATCAACGAAGATATATCACTCTCATTGGGACCGGGGGTATACTGTGATGCTCAGTCCCAAATAATACGACCTGTCAACGCTGGTGTGGAGGTTATAACTCAGAATAAAAGGTCTCAGAATGTGTACGTTGAGTTTGAATCAAAGAGATATATCCCAGCCGTCAACGATTTGGTTGTGGGCCTCATTACAGCGTCCTATGGCGACTCATACCGGGTATCACTGGCGAATTTCTCGACCCAAGTATCACTTTCATACATGGCTTTTCCAAATGCAACTAAAAAAAATAGACCTACATTGAAAGTTGGTGATTTGGTGTATGCTCGTGTGTCTTACGCAGACAAAGAGTTAGAAGCTGAAATAGAGTGCATAGATTCTACAACTGGTCAGGATGCCGGGTTTGGACTGTTAGATGGTGGAATGGTTGTTGACACAACTTTGGGGTTTGCGGGAAACTTGCTTTTTGATGAAGAATTTCCTTTCCTTAAACTGCTATCTCGTAAATGCCAATTTGAAGTTGCTATTGGAGTCAACGGAAAAGTATGGATAAAGTCCCAGGAAGTGAAAGATACTCTGGCATGCTATCGTTCTGTACTGGACTGTCAGAATGAACCCATTGAACAATATAAGCACATAATAAACAGGAACTTCCAAGTTTTCGCACAGGTAGTTGAAGAGTAATTTTGGTAAGTATCATACGTGTTATATATATATAAGACTATTATCTAATCTATGGAAATATTCGCCATAGATTTGCATGTCGGCATCATCAGGAACAACATGCGGATGTTGGACATAATCCTGATAACTATCCAAACACTTGTAACTGTCAACATCAAGAATTTGTTGATAATAAGCAATATCATCCGCCGTATTGGGACTATGACCAAGAAAAGATGCCAAACCAGGTTTGTTAGTATCTAATACGTCTTGCTGTTCTGGCAATGAAGTGTCTGTAGGATGATCAGGAAATTTCTTAGCAAATATATTCAATGTTTCATGGCTGCCTAATCGCCCACTAATAATGTCTTTACTATCTTCATCATCAGAAGCTATTGCTGTATCTGCATCACTGGGCGTCCATTCTTCTTGAAAAATCGGAAACTTTCCATTAAAAAATACATTCAAGTTTTCCATAAAACTGCTATCTAATTTTAAAATCTTGACCAACTGGTGTTGAGTCAGTACCATTTCATCTCTTAAAGTCAGTGACTGCCGTTGCTCAGTGTACTTTAAATTTTCCTCGTTATTGGATAGTATTTCGCTACACAATATGCGTAATTTATTGTTCAATGTACTCTGTTTACGCGAAATAAAGGGTGATGTTTCTTTGCCATGCTTGTAGACATTGTGGTATCTCCTTGTAGAATTCATATTATACGCAAATAAATCAGTCATCCACGTAACTGACCTTGGTAAATAATATTCATTCCAATAGTTATCAAACGCACCCGGAAATCCTCTCACGTTATGGATGATCTTCCACCTTGTAATATCATTATTGTTGTCTAATATTTCATGTTTTATCACATCTCGTATGTTCTTTGAATGATAATTGTTCCACCAATGTGTATAACTTCTTTTTGTACCCAGAGTTATATATTCGTTATGAAGATAGAAGTCTGTATTCATTTCCCATAAAGTTGGTAAACCTTCCTTCCATACGTAATTTCCCAAGAATATATTAATTGCATCCTGTCTTTGTGCATCAATGAACGAATTACTGTAAAATCTTTTGATACTTTCAATCATGTCTCTTGAGTGTGAGCTCCATTGATTGATTTTTCTGTATGTTTCCATTGTATTAACCAAATGTGAACCTCCATATTGGAGTGCGATGGTATCTCCAAGGTCATGGAAGAGTTCCGTTAAAATATTGACAATATCGGAATCATACTCAAGGTAACTGTCCTGTATAATTCCCAAATGCATCAATTGTGTTCCTAATGCCCTTTTACCGATAACAAACTGAGCAGCATTTGTTCTATCTAAACAATCAATGCAGTTTGTTCTACATATACCTTGTTGCAGTTTAGTATCCTCAAAAGATTTTCCATTATGAAAGATCCCGGTATTTAAAACACTTCTTGTTGCGTAGGTTTCCAAAAATTCGATAACTCCTTGTCCATCTTGTTTTGAAGCTCGGCTCATATCCCATGAGGTGTATTCTATCCATTGTTGGGAAGGTAAAAATTTATTTAGGTATTCAATACATTGTTCAAATTCTTTTAAAAGCTTAGATTCTCTTGGAACTTTTTCTTTGGTTTTTATTAAATTAAGGACTTGAATAACCCCACCTCCATATCTTTGGAATAGCTTATCAAAATGCAAAGCGGCGGAACTGAAAAAAGGATCAATAACGTTAATTTGAATGGGTGGTTTGGTTGTAAGATTGCTAGCCTCTTGAGTCCAATACAATGGAATTGAACCTCTGTGTTGTACAAATGATGTGTATCTGTCACTATCAAAATACCCATTTCCTGGTTTATGAAACGCCGTCAATATCATATCAGATACGATTTGTTCAGTTTCAACTTCATTTGCAACATATCCTTGATTATTAACTCCCCTCTTCAAAAACCGCGCTCCAGCAAAGTGTTGTGATCTT
Organism: Hagleromyces aurorensis; assembly: GCA_030705145.1. Lineage (NCBI taxonomy): Eukaryota > Fungi > Ascomycota > Saccharomycetes > Saccharomycetales > Saccharomycetaceae > Hagleromyces > Hagleromyces aurorensis. Next base: position 17,080 of record JANIWU010000115.1, on the reverse strand, counting down.
CTTGCAATTAATGTTAAATATATGCTTTTACCAAAGACCGAAACATTGACCTGATCGATAAATCCGTGAAGAATTGGCTGAAACCAGTCGTATACCGTATCAATACACGAAAATATAGGTGATAATAAATTGCTATTCCAAACAAACATTTCGTTATAATCTGGAATTCCGCTTGGAATTGTTATATCTGATCTATCCACAGCCTTCAGTTTTTCACGTAATATATTTGTCTGTAAGGTATTTGTGATGTCATAGGCATAACTGAAATAAAATGTCTTGTTTAAATCAAGGTTCAGAAATGTGGCCATTAGCCGTGCCTCCATGGAATTTTTTTCTGGTTTCCGATAGTTATTTGTTATAGCAACTAATTTGGTGTCATCGATGTGATACACTGGATGACCGCCAATTATCGCAACTTGGCTGCATTTAGTTACGATAACGAGATAAAAATAAGACGTAAATCGTATGAATCCTAACAAGCCATACCCAGTTAGTTTTTTCTGTAAACCTTCATCACTTGCTTCCTCTAATCCAGACAGAACATTCATAATCTTACCTCGCGTGAAAAAGACATTATCCTCTAAAACATTCAATTGATCTTGCGGTACTGTCAAGTCTATCTCTAGAATTCTGAACATGGTTTCCCTTTTATTGCTACCGACAACATACATCCGATCCTTTGTCTCATATATTGTATACTTGCTTAGTATGAATTTATTGGTTTTCCTTTGTTTTGGGGTGTCTAAGGACAAATGCATATTGGCAAACATTGTCTCATTTAGATCAACATCCTTATAGTTAGTTTCTGCCATGTCTCTTTCATATCTCTGCGTTAAATACCGGGTTAAATATTTTATCAATCAATTCCTGGAACATGAAAGAACTATGTTTTATATTCAGTATGTCCAAATATTCTTCCAACAAACACTTCTTAGCAGTTTGCGAGCTCGTTTGTTTTGGTGCAGCCTTCCTATTATGTATGCATATATTATGATTGACGGCGGGTTGTTGTATGTCAACCATCCTTATTTGATTGCAATCAGTATATCACGCAAAACGGCTAGAATTCCATCATATTTCACACATAGTTGTCGTGAAATACAAATCAATTACAACCTGTTTTCTTTTGTATATCTTTCATCCAATTATACTTGATTTTTTTTAGATCTTCAGGGTGTGTCAAATTATATTATCAAAGGCATCCTTATACTTCTAACCCTTGGAGAGATAATACATATTCAGTCTGAATTTAACTATGTTTGTTTACCAACAAATCACGTGATTAAAAGTATGGGTGCTATGCGATGAGCTTGTAAAGAAAATGAACCATAGCGAATAAACCAGGTAAAAATTGCAAACTTGAAATCTTATATTGTGGGTATTCTATATCAGTAAAGAATAATTATTAGCATATATACTTGCTCAGAAATGCAGAAATCTGTAAGTGAATTTCCTGAGCTTACTCATAAACAAAGGAAGCAACGTGAAAAGCAGCTTCGAAGAGAAAAATATGCTGATCTCGCAATACAAGCGACCAATAACTCTTCTATTGCTTCAAAAAGATCAGTAGAGAAATTTTATCTTCCGTATCTGCCGTACAATAAGCATGTTGATCCATCCAAACCACCAATTGAGTACTTTAAATATTTTGTTCCCAAATCACCCAAAAGATCTCCATGCATCAATAGAGGCTACTGGCTTAGACTTGAAGCGATCAGATCTCAATTAGACTATATTTTGAATGGTACTACTGGGAATGTAGTCGTTATCAATTTAGGATGTGGATTTGATCCCCTACCGTTTCAATTACTGGATAACAAGAACAAATATAGTCAGCAGTTTAAAAATCGATACTCTTTTGTAGATCTCGATTATACTGATTTAATAAATGAGAAAGCCAAAGTAATCGCAAATACGGTAGAGCTGCAGGATATAGTTGGAACTACAAGTGACTCAACAACTGACGAATTTTACAATTTTAACAGGTATCAACTACGTGCCTGCGATCTAAACAACAAAGATGAGTTTGAGAAGGTCTTAGACAATATATGCCAAGATTTTCAACATTCAGTAAAGATATTCATTGCAGAGGTTTCTCTGGCTTACATGAAACCTGATTTGGCTGATAAGATTATATCTATGTGTGGTTCTGTTGTGAATAGTCATTTCCTTTTACTAGAGCAAATCATTCCACAAGGTCCGGATGAGCCATTTGCAAAACAAATGTTAAAACATTTCAAGAAAAATGACTCCCCCTTACAGTCAGTTACCACATATCAAACAATTGAATCTCAAATCAAAAGATTTAGATCAAATGGATTTGAAATTGTCAATGCTGCTGACATGTATCAAGTATGGGAAAAATTAGAGCGTCACACTAGAGACACTATCAGAACTGTAGAAGCATTTGACGAATTGGAGGAATTTCATTTGTTTTGCCATCACTATATTATCTTACATGCATGGAATAGTTCATCTTATCAACCAAAGCCCGATGAATTGTTTAAGAATATCAAAAAAGATGGTGCTGGCGATCTTGAAAAAAGAACTGCTCTAACAGAGGTTTTTAAACTTGATATTCAAAGAAGATTTGGGTCAGCAGTCATAGATGGTGAGAATGTGATACTATACGTGGCAGGATGTAATCCAGGAAGGCTGAACGATATTATTAAAGTCGATCTTCAATCAGAAAAATTAATATCAATAGATATTTCGAACAAGCCGCCTGAACGTGTATGCCACGAAATAATTAGAGTAGCCAAGAATAAGTTGATTTTATTTGGTGGAAGAAAAGCTCCAACACTCAGTTTAGGTGATTCATGGGAATATGATACTGAAAAAGAAGTATGGTTCAAGTTACCAAACCTTCCGAGTCCTAGGTACAGACACTCAGCAACTTACCTTTCAGCCGTCAATAAAGTGTTGATTTTTGGCGGCTACACGCATTATCAACCCTTTATACTCTACGACATCGAACATCAAGTTTTTGAGTCAGTGAATGCTCCCGAAGATTTTAATGCATCATTGATATCTGCTTCTATGGAATATAATACACAGACGCAGGTTGGCGTGATTGTTGGCGGTTCTGATATGGATGATAACATATCAGGAACTATGTCTACATTTACTATTATTGGAACTGAAATTATTATTCAGGGAAGGCACCATCACCCATTATTCCGCAGATATGGGCATAAGATTAGGTTTATAGATGACAATCATATTTTGATCGTTGGTGGGACCTCATCTGAAACTCTTTTCGGAATTGAGACAACTATTGTAATTGCAAATATACAAACAGGTGAGGTAGTGTGTGTACCAATATCACAAGAAATATGGGAGAAGGAGCAATTGTGTTTCGTTGGATTCGATATGGTAAAAACGAGCAGCAATGAGATTTGTATTATTGGAGGGGGAGCAACATGTTACGGGTTTGGTTCAATATCAAATCAAAGTCTCCGTATCAAACTTCAATGATAGACATTTTAAGAGCGCCCAGATGGTTGCAGAAAAGTACTGTTCAGCATTTTTTGTCAGTAGCCTTGTTTAACATTATATCATAATTATATTCCTATTATTCAGAATCCATTAATCAATCATTTTGATCAGTTAATTGTATCTAAAATTTACAGGAATAAATAGGCATGCAATAATTAATATTGGTTCAATAATATATTATTTTGCCTCATGTTCGGTTTTCCTATTTTTTAGGTATTTATGCATGTGGGTATTTTATCCTGGATGCGCAGTTTTTTTAATTATTAAGGTCTTTCACATCGTGATGAAAATTAATGTCTCATACAAGGGCACATTGCTTGGACGTGTCTGATGTGGAAATAATAACCAATCAAATTAATAAAAAGAGTTTAACTTTTGGTTAAACTGTACATCAGTGTTCCTACAGTATTGATGGTTACATTAAATTTGAACCAGGTGGGAACTTTCTTTAAGAAAGATAAAGAGCATGACAACCGTGTTGTTGATCTTGCAGATGAGGAAGATGTAGATGCCTCTGAGTTTGAGGATGATGAGGAAAAGCCTAAGAGGGTTAGAAATAGAAGACCTAAGGAGGATAATTTCACACAACAACATTTGGCAGCGTGGAACCCGATATACACCCCAAGGACAGTTGTCCCAGTATACCTAATAATTGCATTCGTTTTCGTTATTGTAGGTGGATGTTTGCTGGCTATCTCATCTAGGGTAAATGAAATTACCTTATATTATCAAGACTGCATGACGAATGCTCCCTCGACATGGGCAGATATGCCATCAGACCATTACAAATTTGTTTACCATAAGAATAAAACCTATAACGCAATTCCTCAATGGCAATATATTGATAATCCAGATGATGACTCAGAAGAAAGAGGAACGTGTCAAATCAGGTTTAGAAATGGGGCAACCCTTCCCAAAAGTGTTCTAGTTAATTATTTATTGGAAGGCTTTGCGGCAAACCACCGTCGTTACGTTTTGTCCTTCAGCGAGGATCAAATACGAGGTAAAAGAGCATCATACAGTGATATACACGACACCGCTGGTATCAACTGTAAGAAGCTAGGTCGGAATAGCGATGGAAAGATTATTTATCCTTGTGGCTTGATTGCTAACTCTATGTTCAACGATTCTTTCCCTCTTCAACTCACAAATGTTGAGGATTTAAGTTCTAACTATTCTTTGACAAACCAGGGTATTAATTGGCACACAGACAGACGGAGATTCAAAAAGACGAAATACAATTACACTGAAATTGCCCCACCTCCATATTGGGAGAAGGTGTATCCTAACGGCTACAATGAAACGAATGTTCCGAACATTCAGGATTGGGAAGAATTCCAAAATTGGATGAGACCAGCAGCTTTCCACAAGTTTGTCAAGCTGATTCGTCGTAATGATAATGACAGTCTTGGAGAATCTTTATACCAAATTGATATTGATCTTCACTGGCCAATGAGGCAATACGACGGTAAAAAAGCAGTTTTCATAACACATGCTTCATCTATGGGTAGCCGAAACAACGCTATGGGGTCCATCTACTTGATAGGAGGATGTCTATGTTGTGCTATGGCACTGACAATTACATTATTTTGGATCATGTCTGGGAGAAAATATGCTGATCCAGCTTTGCTTTCGTGGAATCAATGATCTTTTGATTAACGATTTGTTCCTATCTAGCGCGTCTATTTTTTTACGAGGATCTAAGAATTACCTTTTTTCAATTCCAGAATGGTCAGTAAGTAACTTTCATTGTAATATATGTTTTGAATAGTCATCCCAAGTTTGCATTCGTTGTAGTTTCAATTTTACATCCAACTCAATGGGAGTCATTTCCAATGTGCAAAGATATGAAATTCACTACGACAAATTCATCAATCATTATAGTAAAAAAAATTATATCAATATTTACTTCATCTCATCTCATCGCATAGACACCTCTTTCAACCCAATTGATGCACCACTGCACTTTCTTGACCTTTTCTATTTCTGACTCATAAATGCAGGAAGCGTCATTTATGGTAATAAGTAACTTCAAAAATTTCGGACTGTATTTAAGCTTTTGATTGAAAAATAAGACAGAAATTGCAGCAAGGACCATAATTGTGAGTATATCTGATTCAAAGTTGAGGATTATCACAATTCAAAATGTTCAGAAGGTACATCTCAAGTAGTGCCAAGACATTGGCCAAAAATCCAATATCAGACAAGGTATACCAAGTTACTACTTACGCAAGGCCTGACGATTTATGCATCACCAGAGGCTACAATGCCTTTTTATTTGATGATATTAATGGAAAAGAATATATTGACTTTACAGCTGGAATTGCAGTAACAGCACTTGGCCATTCAAATCCACAAGTCGCCAAAATTCTGTATGATCAGGGAAACAAACTGATTCACTCTTCCAATTTATACTATAATGAGGAATGTCTGGAATTGAGTGAAAAGATAATTAAGATGACGAAAAAATTTGGTGGACAACATGATGCGTCAAAGGTTTTCCTTTGTAATTCGGGTACGGAGGCAAACGAGGCAGCAATAAAGTTTGCCAAAAAGCATGGTATCACACTAAACCCAAGCAAGCAAGGTATTGTAGCCTTTGAGAATTCCTTCCACGGTAGAACTATAGGTGCACTTTCTGTAACGTGGAACGCAAAATATAGAACACCATTTGGTGATTTGATGCCTGGTGTAAATTTTCTTAACGTGAATGACGAATTGACAAAACTACAAGATTTTATCTCAACGAAGAAGGACAGTCTTGCCGGTTTGATAATTGAGCCCATTCAAGGTGAAGGTGGTGTCTTTCCTGTTCCTACAGAGAAATTGGTTGGATTGGTTGATATTTGTAAATCTAACGATGTTATTGTCATTTATGATGAAATTCAATGCGGTTTAGCCCGTTCAGGAAAACTGTGGGCTCATGCCTATTTACCCAAAGAAGCACACCCTGATATATTCACCTCTGCAAAAGCTTTGGGAAATGGTTTCCCAATTGCAGCTACAATTGTAAATGAAAAAGTCAACCATTCCCTAAAGGTTGGTGATCATGGAACAACATATGGTGGTAATCCGTTGGGAAGTGCAGTTGCCAAGTATGTTGTTGATCAGTTAGCTGATGAGAAGTTTTTGGATGAGGTTATTGAAAAAGGCAAGATATTCGAAACTCGTTTGAATGCAATCAAAACTAAATATCCTGGCCAGATCAAAGATATAAGAGGCAAGGGACTTATGATTGGTGCTGAGTTTTCAGAAGCACCAACTGAAGTCATAAAGAAATGTAGAGAATTGGGACTTTTGGTTATCACTGCTGGAAAGAGCACTGTCAGATTTGTCCCTGCTCTCACCATTGAAAATGAGATTATCGAAGAGGGTCTAGACATATTTGAAGAGGCAGTCGCATCTGTCTACGGCTGATCATCGTATCTTTTTTGCAAAAGTGTATTATTCTTTAAGCAAAAATACTGTCTCATTAAATACTCAAACCTGTGGCTGGTAAAATTTTGGGATAGGCCCCATTCAAAACATATCTGCTGTGAGTTACATGTTATATATATAATCCCAATAAAAATCTAAAACTATAGTAAAATGAAATCTTGTTCTACTAAAAAATCTTAACGACGATTTAGGGAACTTTTCTGAAAGACCTTTCATTGATTTCGCGAAACAAAAGAACCATCAAAATAGCCATGTAAAAAATGCTAGAATTGAACAAATGAATGGAACACCTTGTATGCTGAGAATGTTAGCACCATTGCCAATCGTCCTTTGATATTGCTGTCTAACTTCGCCAATACTGCCTGACCATGTTCCCAGACCAATGGATCCCGACGAAAACGATGATATTTCGCTATATTGGGAGCTAAAAGCTTGAATATAAGTCGTCTGGTAAACTGTTGTAATTCCATTAATTACCGCTGTAAAGTACACACTAGTTTTCTCTCTCTGGGTCGTGTATGTTTTGGTGGTACCTAGTGTAATCGTCTGTAAGCTTTGTATTGATATTGTTGAAACTGCGGAAAGGAGCACTTTTGTCATGGATGTAGATGGATTTGGCCTCGTATCATTTGGATCGGGCTTCTCTGTGTCAATGTTATTTGCCTCGGTTGTTTTAATAGTAGCCTTGTCGATTACTGTTGTTACTGTGGCGGCGAGCCCAGCAGCGTTGGTAGTAACTAAGGTTGATGTGATCAGATTCGTGTTTGTAGTCATCAGTGCAAGATCTGTTGTCGTTGTTATTGTGTATGCTTCACCATTTGGAAGGGTGTAATGGTATACCGTAGTCACTATGTTACGTGTGGCTGGCGTGGCAGTTAACGTTTGTGTGATTGTCTGACCTAGGTTATTTGTTGTAGTAATCGTGGTCAACTGATTAGCAGCTTTTGCATTTGTTGTAGTAACTGGGGTAGTGGCTGTTGGCGTCACAACTGTCACGACCGTTGTTACTTTGCCAGCAATATCCGTTGACACGATTGTTGTCGTAACAGGAGTCGCAGCCGCCGTAGCCGCAGCTGCCGCTCCATTCGTACCCACAGCCGTCTGCGTTATTGTTGCACCAGCAACGTTTGTACCAACAACTAGGGTCGTGTATATCTGACCAGCCACTACAGTTGCAGGATCGAAGACCCTCGTGTATGTGACAGCGCCTCCGACCAAGTCTGTACCAGTTACAACTTGGGTAGTGACAGCTGCATTTGCAAAGCTGGTTAGAAAAATCCACACAAATCCGAATAAAAAGAGCATCTTATAAACGCTCTGCTCCATGAATTTATTGATTTCAGAGTGATCCAAATTCTATAGCGTAAACACCGACTTTTGCGCGGGAGAAAGATGCTAGAACTTAAATGTAAAGTCAACTGAAATCAAGTTCCAACACAGTTCAGTTTCTTTATGCAAACTCTTCGAACTTCAACCTATTGGCACTTTGTGATGGGATCTGTTTGCGAGGATGTCTTCTGTTCTGTGCTTATATTTTTAGATGTTTTTCTAGTTTATTTTACAACCGTGGAAACATTAGTCGCGCCTTGACGCTCCCTGTCACGATCCTGATCATTCTCTGATCGGCATTTCAAAATGGTGTAAGGGTGTTTTAAACATCGGGTAATGCTCACTCAGATGCGGGCTAACATAAAATAAGCTCTACTTCTGAGAACCTTAACGTTTAAGCTCTGTAGTGTCAACAAAAGTGTGTCTTTCACATGCAGGCATTCAGGCAAGTAAATTCTGAGTCCTATATATATATTTCTCAAGTTTATAGTTACCCAACAGCTGAGTTCGAGAGATGATTTTGCTCAAAGTAGCCGTCCAAAAAATGCCAATATGGCGTATCAGTTAGTAATGTTTCGAAGTACGGCGTTAAAAAGCATATGCTAGGGCAAAAGTTATCCACTATACGTGGGGAATTGATTTGGTATATATCTGTGAGTACGTTTGTTACAACTGTCCATGCAACCTGTCTATTGGGCAGAAATGTGGGCAGGACAGATCCGTCTAGTGTGACATAAGGGCCAGCGGTATTTCACCAGAACAATGTCGACGAGTCATCCTTCTTGAACTTGATAATAGACGCAAACTGTCAAGAAGCTATAAGACCTTGGTTCCAAATTCGGATTTTTCACATTGGTTTTCGAACAGTTGAAGTAATTCAAAAATGTCAAAGTCCGGGAAATTCAGGTTATCAAATGTATGGAGAATGTGGAATATTTTACTATTTTAGCTTAATCTTGTAGGAACTACTACACTGACGAAGCCACAAATTTTCACTGACATAGGTGCATGTAAACGCGCCTATGCTCGTGGCCTTTTTCGAGTAGAAATGTATAGATGAAAGCAAGAACGACTACATCACAAGCCATGATTGAATAATACCAATAAACTCGGCACTATCCAGAATGATGCGGTGATTTCAAGTGGATGGGTACTTTTATTTTTGGGTAAAACTATAATAAGCAGCGAAACAGATGTACAAAGTAATTTCGTGTTATGGAATATATATATTCCATTTTGCATGTCATGTGTTACGATATTTACATTCCATAATGTAGCATGTCCCTTACTTTATTTATACATGAAGGAACCTCGGATTGCATATGATAACAAGGTTTTTAGAGATTTCAGGAGTTCGTCGAACTGAGCCAGTAATTGTATTACTCAGGCTAAAAGTCGTCAGTTTGTATAATATATGCAGAAGAGATTGACTTAAAGTTTGGAGTTAGGCTATATTGATATTTCGGAGATCATTCCAGCAGTGGATTTCATATTTAGGTAAACTATGGGAAAGGATGAATCCCCATTATATCCTCAGAATTCTAACGTTACCACCGCAAGTGGTCCAGACCATGTACATCGGGTATTCAGTGTAGATGATGATCCAGGTGAGATTGAAAAGGATATTAAATACTTGGAGGGATTGAACGAGGGGTTAAAATACGCGCTCCATGGAAATAGCAGTGCTCTTTTGCCGACTTTGTCCTCTAAAAAGAGACAAACAATCTCCAATATTGAAACTGACACAATAACATCCCCAGTATCTCAACAGGGTCGACCGGTCTTGTCCATGAGCAATTCAACGGGTAGTTTGGGGACACAGGGTAAGCCATCCGACTCACACCATTTGGGATACCTTCCCCGACCCGGGAAATCACTAAATTCAACATCAAGAAAATCAATTCCAACTATAGAGGAAGGTTGTAGTAAAAGCGTTCAAGGGGGGGATCAACATAGCAGTAAATTCATTATTCATGATCACCCAGGTGGAATCGGTCACGATTATATTGTGGAGGATGTTCCAGTGGATCAAGAAGACCAACGATCTACAGCTTCTTCTTTGGAATCATATACCCTCAGGGAACGTCAGGATGCTATTAATGAAACCCATCCATTTGGTATTAGAATTTGGAAACCTGCATTGTACAAGAAGCAGCGGTCGGTTCAAAAGGCTGCCAACGAAGATATACACGAAACAAAATTCAAGAAGATCACATGGCAGGTTCATCTAACTAATCTTATTTGGTGTCTTACTTGCGGTGTTTTCTTATTTGTCTTATTTCTTCTGTCGGGCGCCTTCGTGTACATTCTTGGTCTCTTCACAAAATCAGCAAGAGATTATTCTAACATTTTATTTCAGTTGGCATTGTACCTACTGTGGCCGTTTGGAAAGGTTGTTTATATGACACGAGATGAGCACTATTTAGAAGAAGACAAAGATGAAGGCATCAGCACCCAATTATTCTATAATTGGGTGACTTCTTATAGTAACAGATTATTTTTTCATGAATCTCAAACGCATCAACAGGATGCTTTGAATCAACACAATGGGCTTCAACATCCTTCCTATGGTTCAATCCAGAGGCATATGACAGAACAACAAAATTTGCAAGAACAAGCGGGCTCTAAAAATTCCACCAGTTCGGCGATTCCGCAACAGGAAAGATCTTATATGCAATTATCTACTCAAGGCACTATTCCTAATATTCTCACCGAAACAGAATCCGATTCGTCTAATCAAATTGCAACACAGAGGAGACTTTTTGGACGTGGTAAATGGACTTGGGGGAGGTTTGTTTTTTACATCATATTTCATATATTAATCCAACCACTTGTTTTTATTTTCTGTCTTTTGTCGTGGTTGGCAGTCTTTACAATACCTATGAGCAATATTCTTTGGAACTTGATGTATCATTGCAGAAAGCATCCCTTGGCCTTGGGGTTCAAATCTATTAGTATAAGAGGATCGGATACAAATTCTTCGATTAAAGAGGTCAGTAAAGGTAAGAATGTTTTGTTGTGCACTTTTCGAGCAGCTGGGTGGCATTACTATAAATTCACTGTTGATGGTACTAATGTGATAGTCATGAATTTGATTGCAATAGTATTTTTTACCATTTTTGATTTTTACGTACTTAAACGTATGCTTGGAATTAATTACTGGTTGAATGAAGACACGGTTGTATTCTGCCTTTGTTTGGTATCTATTATCCCATTGGCTTTCTATATTGGTCAGGCAGTTGCATCAATTTCAGCACAAACTTCAATGGGATTAGGCGCAGTCATAAATGCTTTCTTCTCGACGGTAGTTGAAATATTCTTATATTGTGTGGCTTTAAGCCAGTCCAAGGGTCTTTTGGTTGAGGGCTCCATGATTGGATCAATTTTGGGAGCTGTTTTATTATTACCAGGACTATCTATGTGCGGTGGTGCTTTGAACAGAAAAACTCAAAGATATAATCCTGCTAGCGCTGGTGTGTCATCTGCAATGTTGATATTTTCAATGGTTGTTATGTTTGTACCAACAATCCTCTACGAAATATACGGCAGTTATATTGTCGTCTGTAGGGACGGAACTAAGAATGATTTGAGCATAAACAGCGTTTTCAGGGCCTTCTCCAGCCAAGATTGTTATTTTGAGAGACCACCATTAAAATTTAATCAAATGTACACTACAATAATTGAGCCGATGTCGATATCATGTGCTATTGTTTTGTTTTTAGCATATATTATCGGGCTTTGGTTTACACTTAGGACGCATGCGGCAATGATTTGGAAATTACCAATCGCTGATCCTATCAAGGATACGCCAGGAAATCCTCGTAGTTTAGAAACGAGTCAAGCCAATATACAAGAAAGAGAATCCACACATGAACCTACTGGAGGACATGATGCACCCAATTGGTCAAGAAGTAAGTCAACTATGATTCTATTGGTGGCTACTTTACTCTACGCTATTATTGCTGAAATTCTAGTCGCATGTGTGGACAGTGTCTTAGATGATATACCTTCGTTGAACCCCAAGTTTCTCGGACTGACTATATTTGCGCTAGTTCCAAATACTACAGAATTTTTGAATGCTATCTCTTTTGCGATTCATGGAAACGTTGCACTATCTATGGAGATCGGCAGTGCATATGCTTTGCAAGTTTGTCTATTACAGATACCAGCTCTTGTTCTATACTCCATCGTTTACACATGGAATATGAACCACGAACTTATTAGCATTAGAGATCAGATGTTCTCTTTGGTCTTTCCAAAATGGGATCTTATTGCCTCCATTGTCAGTGTTTTTTTGTTCACCTACCTTTACGCTGAGGGAAAGTCAAACTACTTCAAGGGATCAATGCTAATACTTTTGTATATCATTACAACAATAGGTTTTTACTTTCAAGGAGTTATTGACCGAGGCAGCATAGATTATTAGTTCTATTTCACACTTTTATGGCCATTAATCCTGCTGTAGTCGGGCTGTTACAACAAGTGTGCTGTAACCTTAATACAAACAGAAGCATACGAAAACAAGAACTGGGTTATGAAGGTCTATGGACATTACAATTGGTTCCATTACAAGATCAAATAAGTAGACACCATCTGATGGTGGTAGATGGACAATATGTAGAAAGTAATATTCATTTTCAAGCATATAATAGATTTAGGAGGCGAACTTCGTGTAACTTGTCTTGAATTAAAATTTACAATATATTAATTCCTATCTTACAAAATAATGGTTGGTTGAGCATGCTTTTCGTTTGCAAGTGAATGAGGGAAGAATTCAATGCGGTCGTTCTCGCCAAGCTTTAACACTTGTTTGAATCTTGTGCCGATATTGCTCAATGGCTCCTTATCCTCTGTCTTGGTCCATAATGCAAATTTGTAGCCACCCTTTCTGACACTCAAAACCACACCGTTGATCTGCGAGTCGTCTTCGTCGATTGTCTCACCGATGACTGCAAGTAGAGTTCTTAGCCACAATTCGTCGATCTCATTGTTTCTTCCCCTGGCCTGGTAAGACCATTTACCACCCTTGGCGTTAGCATCATCTTCCCATTCCGGTCTAATATCATTACGGAAGCAGTGATAGTCGGATTTCAAAGGCAGGTCGTGTGGCTCTGGAATATTTTGTACAATGGCCCAGAACTCTTCAACTGTGCTGAAAGAGGTCACAGGACGGAGCAAGTCGGACCATGACTCTGACTTGTCAACAGATGGCTTAGTGTACCACAGTGTCCATTTCGTGTTCAATGGATGCTTAACTTCGAATTTGCTGCTATCGCTGAGAACGGTCTTAGCTCCTTCATCTGTAACACTGACGGTCTCCTCAAACTTCTGGGTAACTTCTTCAACTGACATCTTTGCTAAACTGTTGTTGGAAGTGCTTCGTAAAATTTCTCTGCTTTGTGAGGGCTCACGATTGCTTTTATTCTTTCTTTCTCGATAAATGTTATTTCCCGCCTTAAAGAGTCAAATCTTGTTTGTAGCTTTAACACAGAAAAACAGTCTCCGTCCAGTTTTGAATACAATTCCTTCTCAATACGCTTTTCTGGAAATTGAACGCTGTTCTACTCTGAGTAACACCTATAAGCGCAGACTCAAATCAGGCACCTATTGCACACATCGTCAACGTACTATTAGGAAAGTTTCGCACGCAACCTTTCGTTACACTGACAAAAAATTTTGATTGATTCGTGTGTCATGATATCCAGTGTTGTTACCCGCCCTGTGTCTTGCAAAAATTCAGAGACAAGATTGTATGCGTTTAGGCATGACTATTATTACATTAGATAATTAGTTCAAATTATAAGTTAGTGTTCCTGGATGAAGGTACGGTTCTGATAAATGTAAGAGTATTGTCTCAATTAAAGCATAATCTTTTCAGTTTGGTGTACGTTTTCTCTTTGTTTCTATACTGCATCATCTTTCTTTTGTATCAGCTTATACCAACCTTTAAAGAATGAATTGGATCTTTCGAAAGAGAGAGTTTTTGAAAACTTGCCACTTTCTAATCTTGTAGTAGAGTTTTGGACACTTTGAGCTTCTTTTTTGCTAAGGAGGAGAACGTGCAGAGATGCACCAGATTGGAAAGTGTTTCGTTGGATAAAGCTGAGCCATGCGTCTGGTATTCAAAGGTTGGTACTCATTTATGCCGCTCCCAAGACCCAAAAGCAAGTAGACATTTCTTTCATCTTCGTGTGTGAAATATTCCCTTCTTGCCATAATGCACTAGTCATTGTTCAGTTCCGATAGTTTTAATGGGTCAATTCGAACAATTTGTGGCGGACTCATGTTCCAATATGCCTGCTGTATCTGTCGTCTCGTTAGCCGCCGTTCATTAGATCTGGCCAATATGGAATCCTAGAGATGCTTTAGTAATGCCATATGAATTGATTCTATTTCAATTTTTTGTCCTTCAAACTTTGTATCTCTAAGAGGTCCGAGAGGCAATGATTTTAAACGTTGTCATTGAGTTTCTTGAGTCCTCTTGGAAAGATTTGGTCAACTGTTACCAAAAGCGAGCAAGATTGGTAAAACCTCGATATAAATTTGCATTTGAGTGTATAGTCCTATCACGGTCGGGATCCATTGTGCCCATTCGTTACCATCTTGTGCTGCCAATTTCTTTAATTGAGTCTTTTTAGTCCACTAACTCTCTCTACTAACCCTTTTGTTATGGGATGGTAAATGTTGAAATAACTCCATTCAATTTGACAAAAGATGAAAAACCAACGGTAAATTGTCTTAAAACTGGTAGCCTTCCTTCCAGCAATAGGGATTGTTGAAACCCTGGTATTTTTGGCAATGCCTCGCAACTTTCGCCCAGGTGACATAATCGTGGGGTATAATACCAGAACAACCTCCCTCAATATAGTTTTCAGTACCAGCACAGTTGCGAATGCTTCTTCTTGGTAATGTTAGCCACGTTGTAGTACTGTTCGCTGGGTATTATTGTGCGCGGTTTGTCCGTCACCCAAAGAAGGTTGTCCTCCAAAATGATGATCTTGAAAATATCAGTCCCTTGGGTTCTTTGTAATGCCTCTCGTGAGACTCTGTTTTGTATCCCGTAGATGACACATGAGCTGGTGAAGGAGATAATTCTAAATGTATTCGAGGTCGCTCATCTGAACATTCTTAACGCGCAGTGCATTTGAATCCCACGATGTTGAGCATTTCCTGTTCAACCATGCTGGTTTTCTTGAGAGGTAGCCCTGTACTTCAACCAATATATTAATAGCTTTATAGCCTTATAAGCTATCAGGTACTGCATTCTTTTTTCCGGCGAAATAATCGACTGTGGGTCAGTTTCAACCAAATAATGCAAATGGCTTCAGCGGCTGTTCCAACAATTTAGCGTTGCTGCTGACCAACAAGGATTAATATTGACGGTCATAGAGAATCTATACGTTTATCAAACAGGTAATAGAACTCGTCCAGTGTAAAAATGGGAGCTAGAAACTCCAGTTCCATTGGTAAATATCCCTGCTCGGCTGGTGTCCGCTTTGCATTTAAAATGCTAACGAGTGTACTTATCACTCACTGCTTCCTGTGCAATTGCACCGTTAGTAACCTTGAAAGTGTCAGAATAGTCGTCGTCGGTTTGCGTGGCTCATAGGAGCGTCACTGTACTGTGCGATGGATAATGAAATATTTCAATTCCGGAAACCATAATGGATCTCTGCCGGTCCATTTCACACTAACGCCAGGGCTTAATCTGTCTGGCAAAAAATATAGACTTTTTGCAAAACCAATTAGAAACGGGCCACTCTAAAAAGCTGATTTTTTGTTGAATTTCAGTAATCTTTGTAGTTTCCACTACTGCATACGTGAGAGTCTCGCTGGGTCGATAGAATCGCAATGTTTTGTTAGGAGGAACCATAAAAAGGTGACCATTTTTTCAAAGCTGTACCTTTTCTGGATTGATCTGTTGATATTCAGAAGCGAAAACCCCAATTGTCTTTGTGACCATCTATCTGAACATGTCCTTCTTTGGTCTTTGACATAATGAGAATAACATCCACACATGGCGCCACATTGCTGTCGCAGTCTTCTCCGTAAAGTTTGAAAAGCAGTTGTAAATAAAAATGAAGATTTCTTGCCGAGCAAAAGGAAGTATTGCTTGTGTCAACATAGTTCAGCGGTAATCCCAAATTACCAGACACCCTCATCACTCTTCAGCCCGATTCCATGTTCGTAAGCTTGACAAGAGTTTATCACTTACATCGTCAAAGAGGATTGGCCCTTTACACTACGTCATTCTTGAACATTACCTAGCCGCTTATTCTTCTAAGCTGGAATTTTAACCTAGCTCGGGAACTTCCATTCATTCCTGCTCATCTAATGCATACTTTATATTGTCTGCAGTCGTCTCGCACGGTTCTCTGGGGTGTGCTGAGCATTCCACGGAGAAGATACAGGGTTGAACCTGTTGAATATAGATATAATTATCATGCACGTGACTATTGGCAAATAGGATCCCCGTGATATGCATTCATGCAGCCATGCAGCCATGCAGCCATGCAGCCAACATAAGAAGATAATAGATAGCCTCAACTTAGACAATGTCCTATAAAAGAGCTGTCTTCCTTCTTCATTATATGGAAATCCTGTATAAACTTTTGTACAATAAAATTAAGTAACGATACATACGTAACTACACAGTAATAAAATAACAATTAACATACAAAAATGGTATTCTCTCTAAAGAAGGAAATCCAACAGGTTATGAGCCCTGCAGCTACCCAAGCTGGCAGTTGTACCATTCTGTCTGATCCATACGACTGGAATAAATGGTATGCTAATTTTCAAAGACATGTCATGG
>JANIWU010000114.1:0-30865 GCA_030705145.1 Hagleromyces aurorensis | reverse complement strand
AGACCAGCGACAAGGGCACCTTCGGCGAGTACACCGCCAACACGCGCTGGCCGATCCTGGTGCAGAACGCCGTCGACGACCTGCAGCACGAGCTCGACCGCACCGCCGCCGACAGCCCGCGCGCTGCGCAGGGCGCCGCGCTGCGGCAGCAGCTGGCGGCGCTCCGCGAGGAGATCCTCGCCGACGAGCCGCTGAGGCCCTTCACCGCCGCCGAGACCGCCGCCGCCGGCGTCCCGGCCTCCTTCAACGCGTACCTGCAGCGCCACCCCGGCGCGACGTGGCTCCGCGCCGCGTGGCTCTTCGCCGAGGTGTACCTCTACCGCCGCATCAACGTGCTGTTCCGCTCGCAGCCCGCGTGGCAGGGCTTCGACATCTTCGACCGCGTCAAGCAGGAGACGTTCCGCTCGTCGCTGCACGGCGTCGTCGAGCTCGCGCTCCGCTACGGCAACCTGCAGGGCCAGCTCCACGGCGCCGTCGACTACGAGGTCCTGCACATCCTCTTCAAGGAGTTCGTCGAGGTCTCGCTGTGGGGGAACGCCACGGACCTGTCGCTGCTGACCAACGCGACGCTCGAGGACATCAAGTCGATCCAGGGCGCCAAGGCGCGCGAGGCGTCCGAGGCGAAGATCGTCGTGAACCACACGGACGACGCGTGGCGCGCGCTGCGCGCCGCGCCCCGCGCTGGCACCGGTACCGCCGGCCACCGCGTCGACTTCGTGCTCGACAACTCGGGCTTCGAGCTCTACGCAGACCTGATGTTCGCCGCGTTCCTGCTCCACAGCGGCCTCGCCGCCCGCTGCGTCTTCCACGCCAAGGACATCCCCTACATGGTCAGCGACGTGATGCTCAAGGACTTCGACACGCTGCTCGCCGACCTCAAGGACCGCGAGTTCTTCCCCGCGGCCGCCGCGGAGTCCGCGGCGCTCGAGCGCTTCGCGCACGACATCGAGGGATTCGTCAGCAGCGGGCAGATCGAGTTCCGCGAGGACTCCTTCTGGACCACCGAGCTCGACTACTGGAACCTGGACCCCGCCGAGACCCGCTTCCACGGTGCCGCGCTCCACAAAGACCTGCTCGCCAGCAGCCTCGTCGTCTTCAAGGGCGATCTCAACTACCGGAAGCTGACGGGCGACCGCGCGTGGCCCCGCACCACGCCGTGGCGGGAGGCCATCGGCCCGCTCGCCTCCAACGGCCTGACGCTGCTCAGCCTGAGAACCTGCAAGGCCGACGTCCAGGTCGACCTGCCCGCGGGCGTCGACGAGGAGCTGAGCGCGCTGTGGGAGAAGGACCACCCGGGCCAGGGCTCCTGGTGGTGCAGCAGTGGCAAGTGGGCCGTGATCAACTATGCGCAGCCGCAGTGAAGGACAACCGCCCCGCTTAAATAGTGCGTGCTTGTACTGATATGAATTGTGCTTGTACTGATATGAATTGTGCTTGTACTGATATGAATTGTGCTTGTACTGATATGAATTGTGCTTGTACTGATATGAATTGTGCTTGTACTGATATGAATTGTGCTTGTACTGATATATATCGTGCTTGTACTGATATATATCTTACTTGTAAACTGATATATATCGTGCTTATACTGATACACATCGTGCTTAAATCGTGCTTGTACTGATACACATCGTGCTTAAATCGTGCTTGTACTGATACACATGTTTTACTTCTGGTCGTCGGCGCCCTTGGGCTGGCCGGCAGCCGCGGCCGCCTCGTCGTCCGCCTTCGGCATCGCCGACATGAACGGCAGCGGGAACATCGGGAACGGCGGCATGCCGAACGGCACCGGCGGCCCCGGCAGCGGGACGGCCGCGCCCGCGGCCGCACCCGCGCCGGGCGCCGTGTCGAGCTTCTGCCGCTTGTGCGGGCTGTCGCCCTCCGCGGCGCCGTTGCCGCTGCCGCCCTCCGCGGCTCCACCGCCAGTGTTGTTCTCTCGCAGGAACTGCTCCACCTCCTGCTGCTTCTCCGTGTCCGCCTCCAGCGAGTCCAGCAGCACGTCCTCCGCGCCGCACACCGGGCACACAAAGTCGCTCTCCACCAGCGCGTCCTCCAGCGCGACCCGCGACACGACGTTCTTGCAGCACTTCGTCATCCGTACGGGGTCCCGCAGCAGCCCGCCGGTCAGGGGACACTTCAGGCCGTCCGGCAGGCTTGGGAAGTGGCCCTTCTGCCACACGGCGTCCGCGCCGCTCACCAGCCGGTTCTGCTGCTTCCGCTGGTAGTCCTCCCACGAGTGCTGGTCGGCAACCTGGACTACAAACTTGCCGTCGTCGGTCACCATGATCTTGCGCTGCGCCATCTCCTCGGGCGTCATCGCGGTCGGGTCGATCTCCACCGTCTTCAGGAACTTCTTCGGAATACCCGTCGTGCGTCTGATCCGCTTCCCCTCGAAGTTCGGGTCGTTGTTGGTCGGACAGTTCTTGATCCAGTGGTCTCGCCCGCCACACCGGTAGCACATGTAGCCCGGAGGCGGTGGGCCCTCGTTGTCGCCGCTGTTCGTTCCCGCAGACGCCTTGAAGAACACCGGCGTCGCCGTCGACATCTCCTGCTGCGTCTGCTCCCACTGGTTCTCCTGGTTGGCAAACATGTTCGCTATGCGCTCCTCCTCCGTGATTCCGCTGACGGAAGCTGCGCTGGGCTGCGCAGCGCTGGGTGCTGCCCGCTGGAACACCCTCGGCTTTCCGGTGACGTAGCGTGTGGCGTTGCCCGCAATGGCGCTGCTGCCTCCTTTCTGCCGGCTGTGGATCGAGAAGGCCTTGACGGCCGGCGATCTTCTCACCACCACGCTGCTCGATCTGGGGATCACCAGCGAGTCGTCCTCATACTCCTCATTCGTGTCGGGATTGTACAGCCGCAGCTGGAAGTCTGTGCCATCGCCCAGCTTGTTCTCCTGGATGACCTCTCGCTTTAGGTCAAACACCGTAAGCCCTGTTCCGTCAAAGAGAATCCTCGACGTCTCCCGCTGAGACCTGAACCGGTAAAAAATAGTGCTGCTCATCTATAGCCAGCGAGTTAGAGTAGTGCAATTGGTCCTTCAGCCATCCCAAGGCTGTATTTTTTCACCGTAGTTGCTCACCTTCAGCTGTCTGGGCTCAATTTTTCACATGACTTTGATTGATAAATTGGAAACTCAAAATGTATTAACGATATTCTGAGCTCCCGGCAAGCCACAAGAGTAGGCCTAGTAGACGGGCTTGACGATAAAACTGCAGGAAAGTGATACGCCCCAGTTTCCCATAGCTTTAATACCAACAGATACATCAAATTAAATGGCTGTTCCCGGTTACTATGAGCTCTACAGAAGAAGCACGGTAGGAAACTGCCTGGTTGATGCGCTCGACACCTTGATCAGCGATGGCAGAATCGAGGCTTCGTTGGCCATGCGCGTGCTGGAAATCTTTGACAAAGTAGTCTCAGAGACGCTCCGCGATAACACACAGGCAAAGATGACTGTGAAGGGCAATCTCGACACCTACGGCTTCTGTGATGATGTCTGGACATTCATCGTCAAGAACTGCCAAATTACCGTGGATGGACTACAGGCTCTAGATGGATCGAGCTCCGCCAACGAATCCCAGACAACTGTATCTGTGGATAAATTGAGAATTGTTGCTTGTAACTCCAAAAAAAGCGATTGATGGCATCTATCTTTATCTCTGTACAATATGTGTAATGTTACTTTAATATGCAGGCGAACGCCTGCCGGTGGCGCAAGGAATATAATCTCTTACAGCGAGTGTAGAACTTTCTCATTCGAAACTCTAGGAAAGAGCTATTCTATATCTAGACCTCTGTAAAAGTCAATGGAACGGTTATTTCTCTGTTTTACGCACTACATTTATATATATATATACTTGCAATTCACCGTTTTACCTACGAGGGAAAAATAGAGATGCAAAGACACAGAAGAGCAACAATAAGGCAATAAACACCAAGTATGTCAATCAGCAGCGACTACAGAGATATCCTTGATGGATACCATCAGAAAATCGAGCATACGTCGTTGAGACAGGACTCGGAGAAGTTCCAAACCCTTCTTGCCGAGAGTATACGAAAAACCCTAGATGTCAAAAGCAAAGTGTTTGACCAGCTGGCATTGCTGAGCGCCAACGAAACGCTTGATGACATATCCACCAAATCCATGAAATTTCTGTCAATTGATTATTACCTAGCCATGATGCTCTCCAAGAAACAGGTGGTTGCAGCCCAAATGGAGAACCCTACTGATCGAAACAAGGTGAAAGTGGAGATCCTCGCGAAAGCTGTACAGCTCTTCATGCAGTTTTTGACCACCTTACAAAACTATCATATACTGGACGACCTTCTCTCCAAAAAGATAGACGGATTTGAGGATGTATACAGTCCTACATTGGATGAAATCTATGCTCAGAGCAACACCAAGGATGAAACCTCTGGAGCAGAGAAGAAAAGACAACAGAAAATCGATCTTTACAGGAATGCGAAGTCCATCAACGAGAAACTCGCCTATTTGGAGAGTAAGATGCATGGTGATGATGGTGAAGAGGGAGATGACGAACAATTGAGAGAGCTATACTTGGCCAGACTAAAAAGCTTCAGTTATTCAGCGATAAATGAAATCGAACAGATATTGTATGAGAAGGAATTGCTTCAGAACTTCTTGAAAAATCCGCAGTTGATCTCCCAAGATGCTGAAGAGAATTCTAAACAAGATAGCGGCAAGCATTCCGAATTTACTGATCGATTGGAAACTCTGAATAAACCTTTGCTGTCAAAATCAGGCAAAGTCTTGAGAAACTTTACTCTGACAGACCAAAGATCAGAACTGCAAAAAAAGGTAAAAGGTTACGGCCAATACGGCCCAACAATGACTGTCGAAGAATTCTTAGAAAAAGAATGGGAATCTGGAAGAGTCTTGCAAGGGGGAGAAGAGCCGACTCAGGAACAGGATGAGGATGACTATACGTGGCTTGATAAAGAAACATACAAAGCCCGCCAATGGGATGATTTTAAAGAAGAGAACCCCAAAGGCAGTGGGAACACTCTGAATAGAGGCTAAGTTTCAAAATACTTTTATAATATCTAGGTTAATTTATATTTTATAGGGTTTCTAATAAAGCTTGATATTCTGTCGTAATGTCGCTCAATAACTTAACTCCACCGTTATAAAGAAGCCATTGATCTTTTTCCATATCAAACGTTGATAGGACATTTATTATCAATAGATAACATTTTTTTCTAATGATGACATCTCTGATGCTTCCAACTAGACATTGGTACATGATTTGAGCTGCAGATCTTTCATGGTTGTTCACTATGTGGAAACTGAATAACTTCATGTAATTCTCCCAAGTTTCATCTTCCGCCATATTGTCCTGCAGAATGTTTTCAACAATTGTGAAGTCTTGTACTGGAAGATAAAGTGTGTCCTTCGGTACTTCTTGACAGGCCTTTAATAAAGTACTAAAGAATGCACCGCTACTCGAAGGATTGTTTATTAATGTGATGTAATACTTTTTTCTAGTCTTCTCACTTAGAGTCAAATGACTCAATCGTAAAACGTCTAGAGATTCTGAAAACATGTTGAAGAATATGAGAAGTTCCATGTATTGTACCAACTGCTTTTCTCTAAATTCTAACGGTTGCTCTACATTGACATCCTTAGTAGAGAGCTCGATTGATTTTTGAATTGCTTTCAAAGCTATAGTTTTATCAAGCTGGGAAAATAACTTTGACAACTCGTAATAATACGCTGTGTGCCTATTTGGCCCATAAAATGCTGAAATTAAAGGTGTCCAAACGTTTAAACTTTTAGTTTTCACCAATTCTTTCAAACAAACTGGCATTTTGTCAGGAATAGCTTCCGTATAATTCTGTAGCTGAAAAAATTCATAAGCTTGAGAATATTCCCCACAGCTAAATAACAACAAAGACATCATAAATTCTTCAACCACATTTCCTCTAATATAATAAAGCCATGCTGTATCTAACAGTAGTTTTTTTATCGAATGCGTATTTTCCGTTAGGGACGAATCAATAACAACTTTAACGAAAAACTCCAAATAAAACTTGTTTAACTCTATGGACATATCATAAATTTTGGAAAGACCAAAGTCCAAATATTTGAATAAGTTTGCGTATGAATACATTTTGACCCCAAATCCATACTTACTCGTTTCTTTAAATATTTGTTTTGTACAAATATTTCTATCAATTTTCATAAGTTTTAAAATCATTGATTCTTTGTAATGAACATCTAAGAGTCTTTGCAACTTGTCTCCAAATATTTTAGCGTCAAATTCCAGGAATGCAAAGGAAATCAGAATATTAATAATAAAAGATTCATGAATCTCCAATGTTTGGCTCAAAGATTCAATGGATAGTGCAGCTGAAAAATTATCCCAGGATATTGAGTCAATAAATTCATTAATATGTGACTCTATTGGATGCAAATGGTTATCGATAAAATCATTTAAAACTGAAACAACATCGATCGAGTTTAGTTCATCAAACAATAGTTTCAAGTTAGAAACTTCAAATTCCGATTGTAAGCAGCTTTTGTATACTTCTGTGAATTTTTCATTGAGCGAGAGAGATCTAGGAATATCTCCATTAACAATATTTAAGAATTTCACGGATATTTGATCGATTATATTTACTGGCAATGTAGATCTGAACCCATGTAAAACTTTCAAATAATGACTTAATTCACTATCGTCCGTATTATTATGGATGTTGTAAAATATGTTTTCCACAGTTGAGTTTATTTTATAAACCGCATGGTTATACTTTTGAAGACAGTTAATCAATAGTATTCCCTCCCCATATATTGTAAACGATGAGGATTCATCGCATTTGTTTTTTAAATCTCTCAAAACAGTTTCCAAACTAGCCAAATAATCCATATTATGAATTTCATCTGACGTTAAAATTATTTTATTCTCAGCCAAATTATTTTGTGCTTTCTGGAAAATCTCCTTCGAATACCGCGATTTTAAATTTGCTAGAGCCACACTATACACCCCGTTAGTGGTTATGTCCAAGTCAGCCTTAATATCACTTAAAGATTTGTTTGCTGCCTCATACCACTCATATTCTTCCATTCTTTCATCCACAAAATTGAGAAGTTGTAGCTTACTTAGATTCCCACTTTTCCATAAAACCACAAGATTTGCAAAACTGTTCAATGTATTCAGCTCTAGAGGTTTCTCCAATTTCATATCAACTAATGACCATATGGATTGAGACGAAAGGTTTGCAGGTATTGGGGTCTGAAGGTTTAGAGCGATACCTTCTTTTTCTTCCGGAATGAAATGTGCTAGCTGGAACATACCTTCACCAAATGGTAGATATATCACCAAAATGTTCATGAAAAGAGTCAAATAACTCCCAGGATTTTCATATTGTGAATTTTGTATATTTTCAGAGTTGTAGTTTTTCATTAGGTCTATATTGAGTATCACCGTCAGGCTTTCTAAATCCCAAACTTTTAATTGACAAAACTGGGTCAAAACTATCATGTATCTCTCATGGTATAATGCAACTGACATTGCCTGGGCAACATGCTTTGAACTTCGTCTGCTGAATATTTTGGTAATACTCTGTAGGTAAGAGTTGTCATTGAATAAAATAGCTTCCATATCTTCATCAATTTCTTTCTTTAGACCAAGCAATCCGCCGTCTTCCAAAAAAACCACAACAAAATTTGATGAGATGGGATATAAAAGATGAGGTTTTCTTAAAGAAAAATCATACGGATTGAAAATTCTAACCCAATCCTTATCTAGACTCTTTTCATTCAAAAATATAAAGTTTATCGGGAATTGAGCTACAACATAAAGCCCATTTCGTAGTATCATATCTATGGTTAGAACTTCACATATTTCACGAATTATTAACGTATGTTGGCCATTCATAGATGGAAACGGTAAATTGAAATTGATCGTCTTTCCGCTATCAGTGTCACTTAGAGAGTAAAAGGAAATACATGAAAAATTATTTGTGAAGTGATAACTTAGATATTCACCATTTGACAATTGAAATGAATTTGAATACTGGGATTCTTCCATCATGGTTTCATCACTAACATAGTCAATATTTGTTTGGCCATTGGTGTCCAAGTATAAATTGAGCTGTCTTGGCAGGGTTTCATGCTCGCTATATTTTAGAAGATTGGTGTCTAACTTGGAAAATACACTCATGATCAATCAGTAATGCATCAATTTCTTAAAACAATATAATTCAAGTAGCTCAACAAACGCTTACAATTGTATGAGAATTTTGCCTTTTGATTTTGTTTTGTTAGTTCATATCCTGAAGTAGTTTTCAACCGTATTTTAAATATGCGTATAAAATGATGTGTAATTTAATAACATAGCAAGTAACTTATATTGATTCTATCAACCAAAATCATGTATACAAATCTTTAAAGAAAATCTGTAATAAGTGTATGAATTTTATTCAAAAAGCAATATTTATTATTATGACAATTTTGCTAAAGATTGAACCCTTAAAAATTCCTCTTTGTGTCCGTAAACAATTAATAATGAACCATTAGTTTCAGTTGTGTCAATGGAGAGGGAAAGGGCTGATGTATCATTTGACATATACTTGTTATTAATAGCCTTTATGGATTTCACCAATCTCGAAAAATTATTCAATTTCTTTATTTCAATGCGACCTGTTTCTGTTGTTAATATAACGTAGTCTTGAGAAGATCGAAATAAGATACCTTTAGGCAAACAACTAAAGGTCTCTTCTAATATGGCCTTCTTCTGCTCAAATGAATAAACAATGAATTTTTTCCCAACTGGCATTAACAGTTTCGAACTTTCCTTATTCAAATATAGCTTTGATTCGTCAGTGGCCTGAGCGTCAATGAAGTATCTTGATAAATCGATCCTTTGCAACACTTTCCCTTGGAATAAGTATATTACCAATTCAAATGGATCCTCATAGAACACAATCAAGGATTTTTCAGTTATACCTAATACTACATCCAGAACCTTTCTCTCTGTCTTAATAGAATATTGATTCAACTCAGATAAAGTATTCCCATTCTCGTTACTGGGGAACATTATTTCTTTAATGTAAATATCAGCACCTGAACCTAGTAGTAGCCATTTGTTCTTGTAATCATATGCCCAAACATTTTCAAAACTAATACATGTAGAGTTGGTACCACCAAAAATTTGCAGTTTGGAAATTGGTTCTTCTGAGTTTATAGACCAACATTTCAATCCTACCTTATCCAGCGTTAAAAATCTTTCCTTGTCTATCCAGTATGCCTCCAGTAATTGGGATTCAATACCATGAAACGATTTTTTAAACTTCAGAGTTGACCTGTTCTCTATCAGCCAAAACTTGAGATGGTTATCAGTCGTGTATGTAAGCACGTATTTTTGGAAAACCTTAATATTTGTCACGTATGATTGGGATGCTAGGTTGGAAACAGAAGAAGGGTCTTGACTACCCGTAACCGGATCGCGAATTTCCTTTTTTGGAGCAAATAATGAAGACGATGAAAGACGTCTTGAATCCAGTGAGACGTCAATAACATCCTCGGAATCGTCCTCGCCAGCAGTCACGGTTTCTGCATCTGTACTCACATCACCATCGTCTTTAATGGGGTGGTTCATGAATGCCTCATTCAAAGCGCTGTTTTCGTGTACCTTCAAATCATCTAAATCATCGGAGTAGTTTCTTTCTATACGATTATTCTGAGGACCTTGTCGCGTTTGGTTTTCATGATCCATAGACTCCACCTCTTGCAAATTCATATTTTCTAGTCTGTGAATAGAGTTCCTCCTGTCATTGACCGTTTCTAGCTGTGAAGTTATATTGGGACTCTTCAAAAGATATATAATTTCCTTCACATTTTCTTGCACCGCCAACTTGGACTTTATTATAGCTGCTTGGTCGCTTTTAGGAATGTTATCATTTGTCGCCGTGCTCTTGCCGATCTTGAGTTGCATGAGCTGGTGGTGCAATTCTCTATTTTCACCCTCTAACTGGGCAATTCTTGCTCTCATCTCCGATCTTTCGAGCTCCCATGCGATTCTATCACGCTCATTCTTGGTAAACTCAGTTTGTAAATAGTGCATTACCCCAGGCAGGGTGTAATGCGGATGCAGATGATTTTGATTCTCCATTTTACAAGAAATCGGTTCTTAACCAATTGTTAAAGAGACTTACAATCTCCTAGGATCAATTGGATATGTTGCTATCTGTTGTGGAGTAGTTGAGTATCTGTCTCGTACTATCCAGGACACCCTCCTTATGAGATTATATTAAAACTGAAGAGCATAAACAAATTCACGTGATATGAAATATAAACTTTGGTGGCTCAGAATACAAACGTAGAGGGGCGACAAAGCATGCAATAGTAGCCAAATAATTCCATATCTGGTGTAGATTCAAAAACCCATAACATTATTTCTAGAAATAAACTCATCCATTTTATTACTGGGGTAAAAGTTAGAAATCATGACATACGAACAATTGCCATTACTCTTCCTACTTCTTTAATCCTTTGTTCGAAGAGATAGTGTCAAATGCAGCTGTGCTCTTCAGAAAAGTAACCCAAATACCCCAGTTAAACGAGAAATTAAAAGGCGGTTGACAAATTAATATTCTTTAAGAACCTTAAAATAATTTTGAGAATTAACACCAGATTGTAGCATGAGGATACTAAAAATCCCCAACGCGGTTCTGTTACTACATATTCCTCTTACTTGGAAACATCACACCCTGGCAATACTAAAAATTTAGTCGAACGAACGATTCCTTAGTGAACTTCTACATTTTAAAATGCAGGTCCTTAACAGTCGACGGTTGAGAGCTCAAATATCTAACTCAAAAAATTATGTTTAAATTATACATATTTTATTATACCGTTTGGTGAGTATGTTGATATACTGATGAAAAGAATGTAGGCGTGAAATCTCGTTGAGAAAAACCCGCTTAGATTTTTTCTTCTTTGATACCGTGCTTCCAAATAGCAACGAATGGGGTGTTACCATCCTCACGGTAGTTCAACATGACGATCATGGCATCTGGGTCCATGGACTCACCAGTGTAGAATTCCCAATCTTTGAAAGAGCCAACAACCTTCTTAACGTAAACTTGTGCACCCTTTTCGAAAGTTGGGACAGCGTCTGGGTTCGACTCTTGCAATTTAGCCTTGACAGCCTTCATGTAACCTTTGATGTAAGTCAAGAAGGACTTCTTGTCGAAACCTGTTGGTTGCAAACGGAAAGAGTGAACAACGTTGTTGACAACTTCGGAACCGTCTTCGACATCGTCTTCACCAGCCTCAGCAGATGGGTTAGCACCGATGTCGATGTTGTCACCACCGACCCTGACCATGGCACAGTCAGCCTCGTAGATGACATCGTCAACTAACTTGACGTCGTAAGCGTCAGACAACAATTCGTCACCAGAGAAGATATCCTTGAAAATAATCATCGTTAATTAGAGTTAATGGTTCGGTTTTCTACAATTGGAGATACTTGCAGTACGGTAGCTCTCTTTCGAGTATTAGTATTTATATATGAACATCCCATGGGAAAGGAAAAATTTTGGGAAAAATTTTTTAAGTTATATATCTCTTTTAACGAAAACCTGAGATTCAACAACACGTGCAAAACCGCTGAGAGTTGGCGATGCTTTTGTTTGGCAACTGCCCTTATCAAAGTCGACTGAAATGTAGTAAAGTAATTTTCAGATTAACTGCAGAGAAGAGGGATAAATGATGCTTGTTACTAGGTCTTGATAAGGTCTTAATGTTGTGCATTTGATGAAATCTAAATCCAAGGATTTCTATCGGAAATAATAGTTTGTCAAGGTCTCATTATGCTAATAACAGCAATGAAACAAACATTATCGAAAGAAGCCATCTGAAATTTTTGTTCAAATAAAAATTGTTTAAATACATAGGACACTACCATGGCTCAATTATGGGAACCAGAACTCCTGAAAGTTTCAGGTTCACATCTTTAGGTTCCAGAGAGACGCAAAGGGGACCAAATAAGTAATTGTGAAAACTCGCTACATCAGAAACTCGTGTAAAGGATAAAAAGTGTGCCTACATAACCTTTCGTAAGTCAGTATCATGTGTAAATTAGTATAGCTCTTACCTTGAAGTCTTATTATGGGGTTTGACCATTCTTATAGAGACGCAAAACTTTACAAGCTATGCTGTCGGTTGTTTCAGTTTCTTGAATCATTTCTTTCAGATTCATGACACTCTTTTCGTCCAGTGAATGAATCATATGTGTTCCTTCTACAAGCCCTGGGCAAACAGTGTGAACCGCAATCCCAGAGCCCTTGAGCTCTGCCCCAAGTACTTTACCATATGCAATAACTGCCGCTTTTGAAGCTGAGTATATGGTTGTTCCAGGAACAGTGATATCGCCTTCGCCTAATATGGAAGACACATTAATAATCGTAGGGGTGACACCCATAATTTGAAACCGTGTTCGGTCCCGTAAAAACTGCTTTGAAACTATGTTACACATGGAAACAACACTATTGAAGTTAACGTTCATGATTTGCTCCATCGCTTGGGTGTTTGTCCGCAAAGAGATTGTCTTTTGTGTTACGCCAGCGCAATTTACCAACAATGTTGGACAGTATTTCTCATCTTTGTTGTGCTTGTTCCATTCATCGATTAGCCCGAGCACCGAATAGTTGCTCTTTGCATTTGTCTGGAATTCTATACCGAAATGATCTCTATTACTGATCCATTCCGGCCATTTCCCCAAATCTATCGCAATCCCACCAGTTTTTATATGGTCCAATTTTGATTTCGAATCAATGTCCAGATCTACTCCGATTTTCATCACTGAGTCAGGAGAGGAACCAATACAAACACAACTGACACCATTTCTAGTTAATATGTTTCGAATTGCCTTCCCAATTCCTTTGGTAGCACCAGTAATGATAGCTACTTCCCTATATCTCGGCATACATTCGATGTGTATTGAATGTGTATTTTTACCTTTGTTCTCCCAGAGCTGAATTTTCTATTAGGGATTTAATGTTCCTAAATTCACATCATCTAATAACAAGACAACACATTTATGAAAATGTAAATATTGAGAGATATATATACACATATGCAGAAAAACGCCATTAAGAGTTGGCATCGAATTTAGAACCAAAACATCATCATAAAGCTCGGAAAAATGTTTTGCAGGCAAATAAAATCAAGGGAGTATGGAGGTGATGGAAACCAGAATGCCATGTATATATTATCTCCAATTATCCATAAAAAGTTATGATTCATATGATACTATCATGCACCGCAGTAGTATGCTTACTATACTCTCACACCGGGGCCAGTAAATTAATAAAAACCTCTGGAAGCTTGTGATGCATAATCGTAACCGTTGTACCCATATGGCATACCTTGCTGAGCAGCAGCAGCAGCAGCAGCGGCAGCAGCAGCTTGCTGTTGCTGCTGAAACTGGTAGTATTGCTGGAATTGAACCTGTTGTGGGTTCAAAGGTTGCTGACCATTTTGTACCTGTTGCTGAGAAGGCTGGTTATGAGCTTGCTGACCTTCTTCAGTTTGTTGCTGAGATGGTGATTGCCCTGAACTTTGTTGACCTTGACTTTGGGATCCTTGTCCTTGCTGCTGAGGTTGATAATAATTGTAGCCTGCTTTTGGAACCTGATATGGATATTGACCCGCCATACCATATTGTGGTTGCGTGTAAGGGAAAGATTGTTGGTAGAAATGGGTGTAGTAAGGCATAAAAGATGCACCATATGGCTGTTGACCCTGCTGTGGTTGGGAATTAGAACCAGTTGGAGAATTCGAGGAGGCAGCTCCTGGAATCTCAGTTTGAGCTTGAGCCATTTGGCTATAACCTTGTTGCATGTTATACTGGTTAGCTGAGGATGTTCCACCAACTGCTCCCTGTGCAGTCTGATTTGGTTGATTGTATCCGTAACTTTGAGAATCAAACATACCTGGGTATGAGTAGCCTGGAAATTGATTTTGATACATATAGTATTGTTGCTGCTGTTGCTGCTGTTGCTGTTGCTGTTGTTGTTGAGGACCACTTGCACTAGCATTTGATCCCTGTTGTGTTTGCTGAGGAACCTGTTGTTGTAATGCTTGCTGCTGAGCATAGTGTTGCTGCTGTTGTTGTTGCTGGGCTAAATATTGTTGTTGTTGTTGTTGCTGCTGCTGGTAGTATGCACTTTCTTCTTCCTTGGTCTGTTCAACAGATGCTTTTTCACCTGGTTGCTCAACTGTCACTGGAACTTCAACTTCTTCTCCGATGCTTGTAGAAACTTCAACATTTGTCTCATTTTCGGTAGCTTCTGAAAGTTGAGACTGTTCAGTCACCACTGGTTCCTCTACCCTTTCTGATTCGGTTTCTGCAAAATGTTCAGCCTCCTCCTTAGATACTTCTTGCTCTTGCTCTTGCTCTTGTTCTTGTTCTTGTTCTTGTTCTTGTTCTTGTTCTTGTTCTTGTGGAGCACTCTCTTCTACTTCATATATTTCCTCTGAGCTCTTTTCATCTTCCTTTTCGATTTCCGATATTTCCTTCTTTAACCCATCTACATTTTCCAAAGGTGAAGCTTTTTTCTTGACAGTCTTTGGCTTTGGTGTGGCTACTGCAGCCCACGTCATTTTCTTTGGTTTCTCTTTAGGTATATTTGCAGTATTTGCCTGGTCACTTTCATCATTAACTTCTTTTCCTTGTTTAGCTAAAGATTCACTATCTTCTTCTTTGTCCTGATCATTCGTTTGATCGTTCTCTTGTCCGTCGATATTCTCGTCCCCTCCGTCTTCTTCAGTAGCTTTCTGCACATCCTTCGTTTTATCCTTACTGTTCTTTTTGCTAGATGAGGCTACAGCTGCCCATGAATTACCAGTGTTGGCTGCCTTGGCTGGAGCTGACGCAGGTTTCAAATTATCTGGGTTAATATGTTTTTGTTGTGTTTGTGATTGATTTGTATGTTGCTGCGCCCGTTTAGATTTGGGGTTAGCATGTCTTGGTCCAGAGCTAAACTTTGAATGGTGATTACCACGATGATTTACTTGACCTATGTTGTTAATATTACCATTGTGTGTCCCGCCGTTACCAATTTCGCTATCTGGTTGTGCCAATGCTTGTTGATGCTGAAGTTCTTTTTTCTCTTTCTTAGATGGCTTCTTGACCTCATCCCATTTAGTTACTGCTCCCGATGTAATCTTGTCAATTATAGTCTCAAGATCTTCGTATTCTTGAACCAAATCAATCAGATCGTCATTAGTCCAATCAGGAAACAGTTCTGTGAGTGTTTCAAGTTTGAATTTTACCTCAGGATCAAGTTTTTTCGACTTGTTATTTGATCTCCTATATTGTGTAGACATTCCTCCTTGTATTTGTGTGTGTGATGTATATATATGAAAGGTGTGAATGAGGGGTTGTGTAACTCGAATTTAGAGGTTAAACTATAATGAGTACTATTAATTTGTAAACGGCGGCTCGTTCGGGAATACAGATGCACTTGAGCCAGTTACGTCAAACTGAAATATGTGCGTCTACCAAAATTTTGCTTCTGATTAGTCTCCTTTTGAAGATATATCTGTAGTGAATATACTTCTAAAATATTTTTTGATTAGGTTTCTACTTTCGCTTATCTCAGGGAAGAGTTTGTTTTGTACTTTTAGTTCCAATTGAAAGCCCAACACTCCGATTAAATTTCACTAACTGGAAGAATTTACTCCACTGCTTCTTTCCAATTTGTTTTCTATGTTTATATCTGTAAGGATTTAGGAGAGGGATAGTCTCTACTTTTATCTTGGCTTGCTTTATTCCTTTAAAAATTTTTCTTTCCATAGGAAGACAGTCAATGTCACATAAAACGATGTTTAGTTTAGATGCTTTTTATATAATGCTGTTTATGATTAAGATTACTACTAAAAGCGATGAAAATGGATCAACTGTCCCTATGGCAGTTCCGAGAAATATGTTACTATATACAAGTACTTGGGCTGAAAATATGTAGATGCTTATCACACAGAATTTATCTTTCTATTCTTGCTTCTCCATCGCTCCTCCATTTTCAAAAGGCGCTTCCTTTCGAGCTTCATCAAGCGCAGGCTTAATACCTTGCTTCACCAAAGCTGCGTCCACACATGTTGTGTATGAATACCATTGCTTTGAACACTCGTTTTCTATTGACTTGCCTTTCAAAAACTTTTCAGCATACCATTCATTGAAACAGTTATCATATTCCTTCTTCAATTCTGTACATTCGGGAGCAAAACTGGCTGACATCACGTTTCCCATAATAAGATTGATATGGATTTAGGACAAACAGAAAACACAGAATATTATGAAAATAATTTAGATTCCTTCAGTGAATCTTTCTGCCGTGCTTTCTTTGACATGAGCTGCATATGCGTTGAAGTGTGCTTCATTTCTGTAGCTCAGTTGAACTTCGTTCATAATATGTTCAGATAGGGCGGGTAATCCGCAAGGAATCCCAATAATAAGGCGCCATAAGATTATGGCTCAACCCTTGGTAGGAAATTGTATTATTGTTCCAGGCTTCACTACTTCCTTTGTACTCTCATCAGCATGCTCTGAAGATCTCTCATCTAGTATATCTTTTTTCATAGGAGAGCTCTCAATGCTAGAAGATATATTGCTCGAGTTAAGCTGTTCTGTGTTATCTGGATATTCTGATTTGGAAGGATTATAATGCGTGGCCGTGACAATTGGAGATGGAATCAGACTAGAACTAGATCCGTACTCTTGTTGTAGCAGAAGTGATATTTTTCTTTTCTGTCTTTGGCGTTGCAGTGTGCTCCCATCTGTGTTTTCGTCTTGACCACGGGTATGTACCACATCAGCTTCACTAGAATCAGAGGGAACTCGCAGGACTTGCCCAGTCGATGTGATATCTTCAGGGTTTAAATCGTTATTATTCGCTTTTACATTTTCGCCTGGTCCCATTCCAATATTCATGTTCGATTTATTCAAACTGGGCTGTATATTTTCAACGATGTCTTGACCGGTTGTGGACTGGTTACTATTATCGGGTAAGTTAGGAAAGAGAGTTTCAGGTATTACATTGCTTGTGTTTTCTTTCTGATCAACATTAACATGTAAATTAACATTTCCTGTTTGCTGCACCATTGTAGCAAGCCAATTACTGCTGTCCATTATATTTTCGCAGATATTTCCATACTGAGTTATATTTGGAATGATGTCCTGTGTTATTTTTTTGAAACAGTAGCTTAGGTTTGAATCAACTTTCTGGAGACATAGTATGATCTCTTGATCTAACTTCTCAATCTCTTCTTCTATACTCTTGATCTTTCCGTTCATTAGAATTTCAGTATTTTAGTCAATAACTACAAGGCGTAATACCCATTTTTATCTAAACCGGCCTCAAAGAGTACTACCTTGCATGTTATTTACAACTTCCAGATCCAAACTTTAGCATGCCGCGCGTTACGTTGTATTTTTCTTGGAAAAAACAAACATAACAATAAAAACATGAGATGCATAGATATATATTAGGGATGGATGCAGTAGTTAAGGGAACACTGCCAGTAAGATTTATGATACCAGGACACCCTCATTCTGAGTTTCGTCGCAAAAGTTCCGAGACATACATACGCTAGATTAAAAGATGGCGCGAAAGTATATATGTTATGTCATACTATTTTGTAGATTTGCTCTGTAAAGGACCATGGTCTACTTAAACGCGCTCAATAACAACGGAAGAAGCACCACCACCACCATTACAAATTGCAGCAACACCTAATTTGCCTCCTTCTTGTGCCAAAACTGATAGCAATGTGACAACAACTCTGGCACCCGAACAGCCTAGTGGATGACCGATGGCAACAGCACCACCATAGACATTGACCTTTGAGGGGTCCAATTTCAAAATTTTAGTGTTTGCAAGACCAACAACGGAGAACGCTTCATTAAACTCAAAGAAATCAACGTTTTTGATGTCTACACCAGCGTGCTTCAAAGCTTTTGGAACAGCAAGAGATGGTGCCCACGTGAAGTCAGCTGGATCATGTGCAGCTTCACCCCAACCCTTAACAATAGCGAGTGGTTTCACTCCCAACTCCTTCAACTTTCTTTCGGAAACCAGAATTAGAGCTGCAGCACCATCATTGATTGGTGAGGCATTTGGAGCCGTGACAGTACCATTTTCCTTTTGAAAGACAGTTCTTGCAGATCTCAACTTTTCAACGTTTAGTTTGGCTGGTTCCTCGTCTTTGGAAACGATAGTGTCTGGCTTGCCTCTGAATCCTTTGATCGTAACTGGGACAATCTCATGATCAAACTTACCCTCTGCCTGAGCTTTTTGTGCCTTTTGGTAGGATTCGATTGCGAAGTTATCCTGTTCTTCCCGTGTACAGTTCCAGTCACGAGCGCATTTCTCAGCATGAACACCCATAGCTAGACCATCGTATGCATCGTTTAAACCATCCTTCTGAATACCATCGATTAAGGTGGTCTCACCGAATCTGGCGCCAGAACGGGCGGCTGGTATATAGTAGGGGGCGTTGGTCATAGATTCACACCCACCAGCAATGACAACATCTGCTGCACCACACTTGATTGTAGCTGCTGCCATAATGATACTCTTCATGGCAGAAGCGCATACCTTGTTAACAGTTGAAGCAACTATATGGTTGCTCAAACCAGCCTTCAAAGCGACCTGTCTTGCTGGGGCCTGACCTAGGTTAGCAGATAAAACGTTACCAAAGATAATTTCGTCGTAATCTTTCTGAGAGTCTAGCTGAGGAACCTTTTCCATAACAGCTTTGACAGCTGTAGCTCCTAGCTCAATTGCAGTCTTGGAGGCCAAACATCCTTGAAATGAACCGATTGGCGTTCTTGCACTGGCAATAACATACACGTTGTCTGACATTTTGGATTTTAAAGGCGAGAATGAATATATATAAGGACGGATTCCTGTGATACTAATTGATGTTCACGTTGGGACTTTAAGTACACAATCAGAATATGAAAAGGGTAATTTTGAACTATGATTCAAATTCAAGCCTCTCTGATTTATGCTTGTCAAACAAAAAAATATGTATCTTTTTATAAGGCGTTCAAAAGGTAGAAACTCCAACAACCGTATTAAGACACTATTCTGATATTACATAGAATTTTTTGGATACATGCAACTTTACGAAATACCCGAAAAAATACTTTTCGTTTAAGAGACTCATTTATCGGATTTGAGGAATGCGAAAAACAGAAATGAAATGTTATGAAAGAACAGTTAATACTTGGAGTAAATCTCTTTTGATGTCATGAAAAAATATACATGAGTTAGTTAAATCAAAGTTATATATACAGATGCAAAGTCTAAAAAAAAATCGCTTGTTGTAAAACCTTTTTTGCCATAGAAAAAGCAATTGTTAGAATTGTAAGAAAGTGTGACATTGACACAGAGAAATTCATCATCGAGGTGCATTGAAACTGCGTATTTTCATTTATTGAAAGGAACAGTTAGGATAGGACCCAAGTCTAGAATTGCATAAACACAAGCTCAGCGAATATATTATGAGTGATGGGAGACTTGATCTGAATGTTGCACATCATTAAGTATTGTCATACCAGAGATTCAAGGAAGCACAACGCCTCATAATTTATGAATGCAATTGGCTAGATTATGAGGAAAATAATATAAAAAAATCATCTTGGGCTGGTCGATTTTCCTCTGTTTTTCCTCGTAAATCTGCTTGAGTTACTCAAGTAGGGGTTTTTTTTCAATCGATCAAGTCTCTCAAAAATGATCATCTCACAAAATGCTTTCATATCCTTTGCAGACTCAATATCTACAAAGTAATTAGGATATCTGTTGTTCAGCCAGAAAAATAGCATGATGATATTGTAAAGCGACTCGTAATGTTCCAGTCCAAACCTTTCATCGGCTATACATTTATAATCCAAAATTTCAAATGGGAAAGGGTATGACAGTAAGCTTCTAGTTTCCTTGTTAGCAATGGTCTTGCAAAACTGTAAAAAAGCTTGTTTCACTATTGGTAAATCCTTTATTGGGGCATTAGTCAATCTTAACTTATCGAAGAGAAGAATGTTATCCAAATGCTCAAAGAGCGTCAGCGCTTTTAGCCGGTTCCTTAAGTCAGAAAGTTTGAATAATTTATTGGAACTATGCTCTAACTCTGTTGCAATAATTTGAAGTAGAGTGCTGGCAGGTGTTCCTGGAGGGAATTTATTTATTAATTTGGCACACATTTCATCTGTAGGCCATATGATTGCACTTTGAAGATATTCTATAGGAGATTCAATCCCTTTTCTGACAGACTCCAACACAGAATAATCGAAAGCGTTAATGTAACCAATGGAGCCTACTTTGTTTAAGGGATTTTCTTTATACCTACCGGCCCTACCACCTATTTGTTTGAAATTCGAAGTGGTCAAGGATGTCATTTTGCTGCCGTTGAATTTGACGTCAGTCAAGAAAATAATTCTATCAATTGATAAATTTAATCCCATTCCTATTGCATCAGACGCTACCATAATATCGTACTCGCCATTATTAAACAACATTGCTTGCTGTATTCTTGTTTCTGGTGGTAGAGTACCGTATATAACAGCAACTTTTAGCCTCGTTTCCTTTTCTATTTTAAGTTTCAAATCTAAAATTTTTTTTTTAGAAAATGCCACTATGCAGTCACCTTTGCGAAGGTTTTTCAGTCCCCCATTGAGGGGTTCCTTTTCGACGTGTAACTCTCCGAGCCTTTTGTACCTCTTGATAGTAAGTTTATCACCGGTCATGGCAACAATTTTTTGAACTAATGGTAAGGCACTTTCCTCTCCACATAAGTATACTTCCTTTGCTGGTGCACCAAGCAAAGCATTCGTCCAGGCCCAGCCCCTTTCACCGTCTGCCATCATCTGAATTTCATCAAGAACTACCACATCATACCGTTGCTGTAGTGGTATCATTTCCACAGTTCCTGAAGTTAAACCTGCTGGATTTCCCGATTCATCCAAGTCAGGAATAATCTCTTCACCTGTCAAAAGATTGCATCTAATACCCTCCATCTGAAAGGAATCATATATTTCACGTGCAAGCAGCCTCAAAGGGCCTGCATAGTAACCTCTGTCAGCACATTTTAATTTTTGCAAAGCATTGTAGGTTTTTCCAGAATTCGTAGGTCCTATGTGCATAATAATATTTCTCTGTATCTTTCTTGCTTCAGGAAACCATTCAATGGGATTACCAATTTCAATATTTTTTGTAGTGCTTGAAGACACACTTGGTGATACGCAGGGAAGAATTTCCTGTCTATACATGTAATCAAACGTCTGGTACAAAATGTAATCAAATATTTCCTGTACTTCTGGCTTCCTCTTGGTTTGAAGAATGGTTTTCCAAGCATCACTTGATATTTGATCAACATCGGCTAGTTGAGCAATAATATTACTTGGTTTACTTGGCTCTATGAAATCGCATACTGTTGGCTTCGGTTTTTTGATCAGATCTTTCTGATTCTGCTCTTCTAATTGTTTGTAGATACTATCCACAAAACTAGAGAACGCAAAGAGCCTTAACTTTCTTTCCTCATTTGTTGCATTAGTGACTTTGTTATTGTAGACTGAATTTAGCGAACGCTTTACAAAATTTCTGAAATCCTGTTCTCTTTCACCCGTACCATTATCTTGGATTATTTCGTTGTAATTTTTAATACCCTCTGGGTATTTCAAGTCAGAGCTTGAAATCTTTCTCAAAAGCTTATCGTCGGATATCCATCGCTCATCTTCGAATATTCTTAATGTTTTTCCATTAGTGCCGTAGTTCTTTCTCAGACGAAAACAATGTAACCAACCTTTCGAAGGAGTCCGCCTCAAGACGTTCATATATTCAGTTTGAAGATGAGATTCTTGAATCTGTTTTTAGAATGTCATCTCTCAAAATGAATGTATGCTTTAAATTTACTGTATTTACAAGTGGAATGTAAAGCTAAAAACGTGACTAGGTATTGTAGATAATTGCTCCAAGTTCAGGGTTTACGATATTAAACTAAGGGTTAATACTTTAAACTAAATAGAACTTGAATGACAATTGATCGATGATCCTTTGCTATTGGAATCTAGACTACTGTGAAAAGTTTTCACTCTAATTTATATAGTGTGTGGGACCTCGTTCCGCGGCGTCTTATTCGAGAGTTTTTAGCTCACGTGATCAGACTCAGGAACGAGAGTCTACGGTATTTAACATCGAAAGCGTGAAACAATTGTTGCGACAATAAACCAAAACATACTCTTAAATAAGATATTTGTACAATTTAAAAACATAACACGGATAAAGTTCATTTTGTTTATCAAATTTAGGGGGTCTATATCATGAAAGAAATAAATGCGAGAAAAACTCCTGAAGGGTCGATTAATGATTTCTGGGATTACGTTTCATAAGGGACATAGTGTTCTGTATCCAACCATCTGCCCCACCTTCTTTCATAAGAATGTCATAGATTTCTGGAGTTGGAAATTGACTTAGTTTCTGATTTTCAATACCAATTAATGCAGCGTTTCTTGTACTTGGAATTCTTAACATCTCCTTTTCCACTTTCCAACCTACGTGGCTAGCCATGTATTCGACATGATCTACAAGCCCTGCATACGTACTGTTTCCAATTCGAGGATTAGCTCTCGAATTCTCTTTTTTAACTCCGTATCGCACACGCTGACCTGATAGATCGTGTGAGCAACAAGGGATGACAACAAATGGATATCCTAGTAAAGGTATCCAGCATGTCAATTCATCGGAATGATTACCTATTATGAATGTGTTTTTAGGAAATTCTGCTACATTAACTTGAGGTGACTTCAGAAGATCTTCACTGCTGTAAACGATTGTTGCTGGCGCAATCAATTCATGTGCCACCTTTACTGGGAATAATCCTCCATTATGTTCAAGATGTTGTGCTCTTTTCTTTATTTCAGGATGAGGTCGTAATAAAATCGATGGAATAATAACTTGCTCTTGTAAACACTTCTGCACGGCTTCTGGATATATTGCCCATGATTTTCTATGTCTTGCATCAATACCAATGCCTTTGATACCTTCACTGATCAAAATATATACTAGAGCACCATTACCACAACCCAAGTCACTGAACTGCATTTCCTTCTTAAAATTTTCACCATATATTTTAGTCCACAGCTCTATGAGGAATGCCGCTATAGCTATATCTTCAAAAACATGTTTTTTTGGATCTGTGGATTCAGCCCAATTGTCTACCAAAAATTTGGCATACTCAGTCTTCAGTAAAATGTATCTATTTTGAAACTTGACTTTATCAACAACCTGATCATGGTTAACCTTCTTTTCATAACCCTGCATAATACCCAGAGAGTGTTTATTGGAAGTTTGTAAAAGTCTCCATGCAGTCCTCACGACTCGCTCCGAACTATCTTTTAGTTTCTCTGGGTCGCCGAATGGAATATAATGGACAGAAAGGTGCGAATTGTGCAAAAGAATACCAACAGCTTCAACATGTGGTATGTAAAAGGGACATTCCTCTTCTGATTTTAAATGAGGAATGTAAAGAACCAACGAAGAAGATGGGTTTTTGAGGCTGTTGAGAATCGTACAAGTTTGATTCAGCAGAGAGTCGCGGTAAGGATTTCTTGGTACGATTCTTCTTACATATTCCTCTACTGGCAAAAACTCGAGATCACTTGTAATTTTCAACTTTCTAATTTCCATATCTTGAAGATCGGCCTTCTGAATCTCAGTCCCGCTAGCTTCGATATCGCGTTCTTCTGACGAAATTACTGAAGAATTTCCTGTATCGAGCAACTCATACCTGACCTCTCGAAGAATATCTGCCCTTAGAATAGCAGTTGAATTAATATTTGGCTCCCTAATAAGGTTTGTCATTGCCTTCTCAAAATGTGCTTTGCTATATTTTACTTTTGATTTGGTGACATACATTCCACACCAAGAATCGCCAAGTACACTTGGCTCATTAATTATAGATTGAAACATGTCATGATGATTCTCATTTGAAATGGATAATTTTTCAGCCATACCAATTCACTTAATTATTCTGTGGCGTTGGGAATCGTAGTACTTCAAATTGAAAGCGACATAGATGAAACGAGTTCTGTCTCATCGATTTTGCTGGTCGTGAATTTTTGACATAACCAGTGCAGAAAATCTAAGTTGCACCATTTTAGATCATATGACCTATTAATTAATACACGTGATGAATGGCTCTAACTATAACGTTAGTTACGGATGAGAGGCTTAGTGTCTATACTTGAGCTACAGACATTGGCAGTAGCAGATAGGGATGAGAATTATACTATCTCTTTAATGGTAAGAGAAAGAGGTGATATATTTCGAACTTGTTCACTTCGTTTTAAGGCATTGCTTTTCTAGTTCATACAAGAAATAATCAATATTCAGAGTGAACCGAAAAATATTTGAAAATTCAAGACCAAGTCATTTAAAGAGGAAAGGTGCATTATAGGTTCAAAAGGATCAAGTGTTCTTATAATCCATTCCTTTCTGGTCGTCGTTTTAATTATTTGGTATTATGTCGTCTTCTTCACAGTATGTTCATAACCACCTCCCCTCCCAGAAACATTGTGTTGGACTTAATCAACGTAAGATGTTCAATCTACTAACATGAAATAAATTCAGGTTCAAGCAATTGGAAAAGCTAGGAAATGGAACCTATGCCACAGTTTACAAGGGTTTGAATAAAACAACAGGCGTTTATGTGGCATTAAAAGAAGTGAAATTAGATTCTGAAGAGGGTACACCTTCAACTGCAATTAGGGAAATATCGTTAATGAAGGAACTCAAACATGACAACATTGTTAGATTGTACGATGTTATACATACAGAAAATAAACTAACTTTGGTGTGTGAATACATGGATAACGATTTGAAAAAGTATATGGATTCAAGGACAGTAGGTAACACACCCCAGGGACTGGAATTGAGTCTTGTGAAGTACTTCCAATGGCAACTACTGGAGGGTGTTGCATTTTGCCATGAAAATAAAATTCTTCACCGTGATTTAAAACCCCAGAATTTGTTAATCAACAACAAGGGGCAACTAAAACTCGGTGATTTTGGTTTGGCAAGGGCATTTGGAATTCCTGTCAATACTTTTTCCAGTGAAGTTGTGACATTGTGGTACCGTTCACCAGATGTGCTGATGGGATCTAGGACGTACAATACGTCTATTGACATGTGGTCATGTGGCTGTATTTTAGCTGAAATGCTAACCGGAAAACCTCTATTCCCGGGCACCAGCGACGAGGAGCAATTGAAATTAATATTCGACACAATGGGGACTCCTAATGAGGCTATTTGGCCAGGTGTATCAACCCTCCCCAAATATAGTCCAAACTTTCAACAGCGCTTGCCTAGAGACTTAAGAGCGGTGCTTCAACCATCCGTGAAGGAACAGTTAGACGACAACATCATCGATCTACTGCGCGGCCTATTGCAATTAAATCCTGATATCCGGTTGAGTGCCAAACAAGCTTTGCACCACCCTTGGTTCGCTGAATATTATCAACATAATTGATTAGAAAGCTATACAGGATTTTGATACCAAGGTATTCCGTACTTTCAATAAATAGACGCTTATAATGTACATTAGATCAAGATACTAAAAGAGCAATTCAAAAGGTGGGCGCCCACCCTTATTCATAATCAGTTCTATGGGGCTAATAATTCCGAGGCTGTCTAGAGCCTTCCATAATTCTGGATCCGACAAAGGTTTCTGAGACTCGCCCTCATACGAATAATACTTTTCAAGAAAACTGCTGAGACATTCTGTTTTCAGGGTTTCAGAATTTGCAGAAACGTCAGTGCAATCCATGATATATGGCAAATTCTGATAGTCACCTTTATAAAGGAAAGAGAGAAGGCTTATCAGGGGAACTGCCGATCGCAGACGCAAATTCGCACTGTCAACAACTTCCAGAAATTTATCTATCAAGCTGTAAAGTCTTGCGAGCGTTATCTTCTGCTGCTCAAAGGCCCATTCGAGTAGTGCTGTTACCTCATGCTCTGGATTTGAAAAATCAAAAAATTTGACGAGAAGTGGCATAAGCCAGTCATGATCGTTCAGGATGTCCCAAGATCTAAAGCCAACCTGCATAAGATGCTTGCCATTATTTGGTGTTTCAAGATCGATCTGACTTATTTCCCTATCCTCGGGCAGAAAGTACACTATTCTTCGCAGTATCCGATCTTTGATGTCTATGAAGTGCTGAAAGATTAACTTCTGTCTGAAAATTTTGGTACTCACCACCAATGGTGTGTCTGAACGACCATTAGTATGCGGTGCTGTACATGCGAAGTGTTGCCAAAACATGCTGCTCACCAAAGATCGTGACGGTTGTAGACAGTCTCTCATATAACTGTCTACAAGCGGCAACGATTCCAGATTGCCCGAGTAAACAAATATTTTGTGCAACACCTCAACTGGCAAATCTTTTAAGTTCAGATGCTTTGGCTTATTTTGTTCTTTTATCTTGCGGCGTTTAGAGGGCGCTTTTTGCTTGACATCGAAGTATAGTCGAACATTTCTGTGCTGGCGTCGCTTATGTTTCCTTGTCGGATATCCAACTGTCATGTAGCCCATTTTGAATCACTGCGCCAGAATAAGGCAGGGTATTAAC
Source organism: Hagleromyces aurorensis (assembly GCA_030705145.1). NCBI lineage: Eukaryota > Fungi > Ascomycota > Saccharomycetes > Saccharomycetales > Saccharomycetaceae > Hagleromyces > Hagleromyces aurorensis. The sequence goes on along the minus strand of JANIWU010000114.1, from coordinate 4,211 downwards.
TTCTGAGTGTCAAAAGGATGAACGCATTATGTTTTCTGTATAAGAGTTAGTGATATGGAAGATCTATATATTCCATATTGTGGTTTTTCGTAGTATGAAAGCTAGCAGGGCTGTAGGAAATATTCCAGTAGATGTGAAAAAAGTCCGTATTACCTGCCGGTTGTCAAAACGGAACCCATTAAAGAAGTCGCCGTTCCACGGAAGCGCATCACTCGTACAGGAGTATCTATAAAAGCTCTCTGGATTAACAAAATAGTACTGTTCTCTATAATTTGTAAAAATTTTGCTTTTCTTCTGTTTTGTCGTGCCATTTGCATGCACCGTTTACTGGACAACGACCTAAGAGAGAGGCTTAGAGCAATGTACCTAGATTGTAGACTGATTTAAGGTTATTTTAATAACGCATTTTCACGTGAGTGGTTGCGGATATACGCGCATAGAAACCCCGTTAGATTTCTTACCTTGATCGAACAAGGAAGAAGATCTTGAACAAGGGAGCCAAGAAACAACGACCCAAGCTTTTGTCGTTAAGATGAGTGCTCTTGTCTGGTATATATCTTTGTGAAAAATTTTCTTATTTTCTTGTTTATTTTCGGGGAAAAAATAGAGTAGGCGTTTCTGAATATCAACATCTTTCAATAAATACTAACAAAAAATTTAAGGAGAGTAAACATTGCAGAGAAGCTTATCTCGTCAACTCTAACTTTTTGTCGGCGCAAGTTCTATAGGTATAATACAGTTTCTGTGACCGTGAAGTCACATTTAGTTGTCCATTTTAGACCGCGAAAGAACCCTTGCAGTGCATTGGCATAAATTTGTGTTCGATATATACGGCACCGGAGCACATACAAGGCTTCCGTTCACGCAATAAACATTTCGAACGCGACAGAGAAAACGCATAGATTTGGATTCCAATTGGTTAACTGAAAGTAGATATTCCGTTAAGGTTTTGCATTCGCTAGCAAACCATTTGGCAAGGGCATAAAACGCACAGAGTGTACGCGTTATAAAATCGCCGCAGGAAATTTTTTTGGAATCTTCAAGTTTATCTATCGAATCCTAGACAATCTTTTGATATTCTTAGCAGCATCATGTCGGTTTCGTCAGCTCTTAAGGTTCTAACCATCGGAAACAACCCAAATATCCTTTTGTATACTTCTAGGTTTCAAATTGCAAAAAGTGTTGCACTGTACAATATAAGTGAATCAAAATCGAGCAAGTACTCTATTGACACTGTACTCTATGGTGAGAACGAGATAACCCTGGAGAACCACTTCACCTCAACTGAGAATCTCATATCTGCATTGCAATCAAAAAATGAATCACTAATTTTTGATTTGATCATTTTGAGCGCATCCTCGTTACAAGAAGTATCTTCTTTGGCGTCGCAAATGAACCCTTTGATAAACATCAACACTAAGATTTTCATAGAAAGTACGGGCTTTGTTCGTTTAGAACCTTTTTTCAAGATGTCTCTTGACATCCCACAATTGCATTTATTCAGCATTTTATCAACACACGATTTTCGTCAAACCGGTAACAATAAATTCAAACAATTCAAATGCAATGCGTCAGATAATGGAACCGCGACTATTTATCTTGGTGACAGCAGTCTGTTGCAAAAACAAAAATCTCAGCAACAAAATGGTACCAAGTCATCTCCAGCGAACTCCTCAACTTCGTTGGCAACAAATGTCAAGTACCCGAAGAATGTAACAGCTTTGTTGGAAACATTCCAGAAGTTATTTCAAAAGCTGTTTCCTAGTGATGTAATAGAGGTTTCGAGCAATTCTCAGGAATTTTTAACTCAACAATGGACGATCGCCATACCTAGAATTTGCTTTGATCCATTGCTTATAATGCTAGAAGAAACAAAACCTGCTGAATTGCAACAACAGATTTTGGCCAAACCATTGATATCAGGACTGGTGACTGAAATTATCACAGTGTCCAAAAGTATGGGGGCCAGACTCCCAAGTAGCATGGATAATGAAAATGGGCTTTTACAGACCTGGCAAAGCAACTTTACTAACTCCGAAGAATCACCAACATTGGTATATCATTTCTTGAATAAAACTGCCCCATTGGACATTGATCTTTTATTATTACAACCAATACTATTAGCCGATGACTATGGCATCAAAACTCCCTATTTGGAATTTTTGTATTCAGTTATGTGCCAGTATCAGAAACTTAACAAGGACGAATCCAAATGGTTCACAAGAGTGGAAAATATTCAAAACATGAAAACGCAAATATCATGTTTAGTTGAAGACAAAGAAGAACTAAAGCACCAAAATTCTCAACTTCAGGAATCTATTCAGGAGAAAATCAATAAGCTAGGTTACGTCGAACAAAAAGTTAATGAGGACGGTTCCCAAATTCAGGCTTTGCAGTCTCAAATTTCAAATTTGAGACAAGAATTAATAGGCCAGACTCAAAGGCATGAACAAGAAATAGCAAGACTAGAGAATTCACAGCAATATTTACAATCTCAGCAGATTGTTAATGGTGGTGGGGCGCGTAATGTTTCGGATGGAACTAGATCACTTCCTGTAAATCAATCTGATCCTTCATCAACACCCAATTTGAAAGACCTAGAAGATATTGCAATGTTTGGAATTTCTTATGGTGATACTCCTCAGAGACAACAAAATCTTCAACAACAACAACAACAACAAAATCAACTTCAAAACCAGCAAACCAATGTTGAAGGTATACAACAACCCTCTGTAATTATGACTTCAGAGTCCACACACTCTAGTAACAGTGGAAGTGATAGCGAAAGAATATTGAAAGAAAGGGAGTTGGAACTGCGGAAAAAGGAACTGGAATTGCAAGAACGTGAACTGGAATTTCAAAAGAAGGCTGTCCAGCAACAATATCAGCCGAGGTATCCTAAGAACCAGGGCAGTCAATCTAATATGCAGCCAATACCCAATGGGGGCCCTGGTGCTAGAAAGGCATCTTATTCCCAATTACAACAGGCGTCAAATATACGTTCTAACAGAGCAATGCATGGAGCAGCTTCTAACCAAGCTGCCTCAACTTCGAATTTTGTGGACCCTATTTCTACAAATGGACCTCAATATAGATATTCTGTTCAACCTCCTGTAACTGCTTCACACCATCATGCACATTCAATAAAGCCAACGAGCAGAAAGAATAGACATAGTAATATGCCAAATCTAGGCAGTGCATCTGGTATGGGTTTAAATGAATACGGACGTCCACCTGTAAACAATCAAGTGCGCCTAAATTCTATGTCGACTGGCAATTTACCGTTACAAAATAATCAAAGACCGTACAACGTAAACAACTCGAATTCAAATCCGAGACTAAACATGCCAAACCCTACTAAACCAAAGAACTTTAGTATAGGGAATCAACCAATTGTTAACGGTGTTGGATCTTCACAAAGACAGTTCAGCTCAAGCACCCTGGATAATAATACCAACCCTAACATGTCAGTTGGTTCAGTTGTACATAATCCTATGCCTTTTCAAAACCAGGGGAATAATTCTCAAGAACAAGGTCTAGGTACAAATGGCCAGCAACAACAACAATTATTGCCTGTACCCCCAATGAATGTATTTGGCTCGTCTCCAAACTTAAACGGTACCGGGTATGCAGCAACATTCAATACAAATGGCCAAAATGGAGTAGGTGACGATCAGAGCCAAGCAATCAATGCCAATAATGACTCCCTCGATAAGGAAACAACAAATGACTCAAGCAAAGAAAAAACCAAAGATAAGAAGAAAAAGTTCGGGTTGTTTGGCAAAAAGAAGAAGAAGTCTAAGAATTGATGGACCAAAAGGAAGCTTCTAGTATGAAATGCAAATCTGGAATTTTTGATCTACTAATATTAGACCAGAGGTTATGTAATTGTTAGGTTAATAACAGATTAATAAAGATCAGGGATGTGCAGTAAATGTAGTACCTAAATTTCTTCGCCAATGTATATATATATAAATAATAGAATATTAAAGGCATTTACCTGTAAACTCAAAAAATAAAATGGTCTCTAGCGGGATCGAACCGCTGATCCCCGCGTTATTAGCACGGTGCCTTAACCAACTGGGCCAAGAGACCATTTTATGGTTTGGTTGTATGTTGTAGATTAGATTGACGGTAAGGCAAGAACTGTTGTATGCCCTAACACCAGCGGAACCTACGACCAACGAGAAAGAGGGGCAAGCATACCCACA
>JANIWU010000113.1:0-30993 GCA_030705145.1 Hagleromyces aurorensis | reverse complement strand
GGTCAACTAATTGCCAACAATTAGTACCAACGTTCGTAATACTTTCTATATAGTTCTATAAAAGAACAAGCTTCTATTACTAAAAGACCGTGTAATAACAATCAGTTAATTACACTAAGTCAACTTGAGATTAAGCCAGACATCCCAGTCAACAATACAACATTAAAAATCTTCCGTTGCCTCCTTAGCTTAGTGGTAGAGCGTTGCACTTGTAATGCAAAGGTCGCTAGTTCAATTCTGGCAGGTGGCAATTTTTTTTTTTGGAAAAATTTATGTAGGCTAACGGGACATATTTTTCCTAGGCGGCGATTTCTACGGAAAGCCCTTGTAGAAAATTGCCGTCTACCTGCCTATGATATTTATTTCTCTCGGTCTAGAAGGAAAAGCTCAAAGGAATTCCAGGCAGGAGCTAATTTACCTGACTGACTGCGTGAACGGAGACAGCGTAGGAGAAGAGGAACATGAAAAATATACGTAGATTTTCGAGAAGGAAAAGTTTAAGTGATGCCCCGATGTGCAACGATGCCGTAAATAAATGTTTTCTTAGTAACATAAGCCCTTACAACTGAACGCTCACAGTTGAATCAAACCAGTTTCATTACAGTACCGTAGTTCCTGGTGCCTTAAACGTGATAGAATTCTTTTGTTTGTCTAACGCTAAAATTTTCCGACACTCTTCGCATATTTGACTAGGAAGGCAGGCTACAAAACAAACTTGCTACTTCATTGCAAAAAAACAACGGAAAAGATCGACTCTGCCTCTTGAGATTGAAGAAAAGATAGCTTAAGCAATCTCATCTCTAGGTGTTAAAGCATAAGTCAATAAGTTAGACATAAACTGGGGAGATCGCCATGGCATCTACAAAGAGAAGGGCATCTGCGATAGACGACTCGCTAGTCGAAGAAAGTAACACTAAAAAGACAGTCTCCAATTCGAAATTAAGTGCCAACTTAGAGGATGACCAAGCTGAGAGTTCAGGCGACGAGTTGGCTGAAGAACACGAGGCCTCATCCCATACTACAAAACAAACGTCGACGACATCGCAAGACATCCACATCGCTAGAGAGACGGCGGAGCTATTCAAATCTAACATTTTCAAATTACAGATTGATGAGCTCTTGGAACAAGTCAAACTGAAGGACTCGCATGTTCTGAAGGTCGAGAAATTTCTACATAAGCTTCATGACATGATCCAAGATATTCCCGAATGGAAGGAGAAAACTCTTCCCGAGGTAGAATCCTACTTTCAAAACAAGGCTGTTGCAATACCGTTTGCTGATCCAAAGCCTACTGCAGCAAACACCAACTACAAATTTAACTATAAGACGCCTTTGATATCTCTAATTGGAACTTTCGCGCTCAAGACGGGCATATATCAACCACAAGGATCATCTGTCGACGTACTGCTAACTATGCCCGAGGAGTTGTTTGAGAAGAAAGATTACCTAAATTTCAGATGTTTGCACAAGAGAAGCGTTTTTCTGGCGTACGTTACGCACCATTTACAGCTTGCGATTAAAAGGAACAATATGGACAAATACATGAAAATGGAATACAAATATTTCAACAACGACCCCTTACTACCTATATTGAGAATATTTTGCGAAAAGTTGCCTTCGGATCAATCAAGTAGCGAATACAATTTTGTTAAGACCAAGTTTTCGATCAATATCATTATTGGTTTCCCATACCGGATTTTTGACCCCAAGAAGTTACTACCAAACAAGAATTGTATAAGAGTACTACAGGAAGATTCTTCAAATCCGTTACCAGCAACACCGTTGTACAACTTTTGTGTTCTATCCTCTACCACATATGAAGTATATTTGAAGTTCTTGTACAAGACTAAAAAACAGACAGAATCATTCAAGGAAGCGGCCATTCTAGGCAGATTGTGGCTGCAACAGCGTGGATTCTCATCCAAGCAAAGTCATTCCGGATCTTTAGGTGGCTTCGGGGCTTTTGAATTCATGATTGTCATGTCTGCACTTCTAAATGGTGGTGGTGTCAATGGCAACAAAATTTTACTGCACGGATTTTCATCGTACCAACTTTTCAAAGGTGTGATCAAATATTTGGCGTCAATGGATCTAGCCCAGAACGGTCATTTACAATTTTACTCTGACTTCAGTCAACCTTCTAAGTACTTGGAAGAAGGGTTTTTAACGCCGACTTTATTTGATAAAACAACAAAAGTTAACATCATGAGCAAGATGTCTCTTTCATCCTATAATTTTTTGAAAACGTTTGCCAAAGAAACACTGGAAGAGTTAGACAATATTGTTCAGGATCAATTTTCCAACATCTTTTTGACCAATATAAACAAAATGGATCATATAAAATATGATCTCTGTTACGATGTCACTTTGCCTTCGAGTTTCAAGACTGCATCAGACTCCCTGTTAAATTCGAGTTTCGGGCCTTTGGAAAGAGTAAAGTTTATTACGCCAGAGAACTTCATAACTAACAAAATTTTGAACATCCTCAAGTTCGCCCTTGGTGATAGAATATTTTTGGTAGAAGTGCAACTTATCAAACAGAAGGACGTGTTTCCTATTACCAAAAGAAAAGTTTATTCAACAAACGATCTCCATTTAAATTTTGATTCCATAAGAATAAAATTGATAGTAAACCCAACGGAGTGCGAGAAGTTGGTTACTAAAGGACCTGTTCACCTCGAAGAGGCCACAACTGAGGCAATAACATTCAAAAATTTTTGGGGAGGTAAAGCCTCACTCCGTAGGTTTAAGAACGGTTCCATCACACATAGTTGTGTTTGGAGTACATCTTCTACCAAGCCAATCATATCACAAATAATAGATTTCATTTTGAAAAAGCACATATTTGAAGGGATTATGGTAACCAACAATACAGCATCTCTGTTCAATAGTCTTTTACCACTTCCTAATTTACCAGCAAGCACGAAAACTTCTGTATTGAATTTAGGACCGTTTTTCAACGTTAAAAAGTCTTTTGATGAGTTATTCAAGTTGATTTTTGAAATGTCATTACCTCTCTCCGTGAAGTCGGTACTACCAGTTGGAAGTGCCTTTAGATATACTTCATTATGTATTCCAGTTCCTTTTGCATTTTCCAATCCTGATTTCTTCCAAGATGTCATCATAGAATTTGAAACTTCGCCTAAATGGCCAGATGAGATTGTTTCCTTAGAAAAATCAAAGACAGCTTTTCTGCTGAAGATTCAAGAACAATTACCATCAGATTATAGATCGTTTTTTACTCGAGATGAAAGCATTCCATACAATATGGAAATAGTCACTTTGAATATTTTAACACCAGAAGGATACGGTTTTAAGACAAGAGTTTTAACGGAAAGAGATGAAATTTTGTATTTGAGAGCCATATCAAATGGAAGAGATGCTCTCAGACCTGAACTTGAGAAAACCTTTTTGAAGTTCACAGCCAAATACCAAGCATCAGCGAGACATACTAGAGTTCTAGAGAGTATCTCACACGCATTCCCATTTTACTCTCCAGTTGTAAGACTTTTTAAGAGATGGTTAGATGCCCATCTTTTATCGAGCCATTTTAGCGAAGAGCTGATAGAATTGATAGCTATGAAACCATTTGTGGACCACTCTCCTTACTTTATTCCAGGATCAGTCGAAAACGGGTTTTTGAAGATACTACAGTTCATCAGCCAATGGAATTGGCGGGATGATCCATTGATCTTAGACCTTGTTAGACCCAACGAGAAGGAGAACCAAGAGCCAGACATAACTGGCCAAACAATTGATTCACGGACTGCCAAGCTTTTATCTGATAAACTTACTTTAGCCCAGTTCAAAGGAATTCAGAGTAATTTCAATAATTTAAGGAAAAGTGACCCAAGCGGTTTGAATCTTCAATTTTTCGTAGCGTCAAGAAATGATCCAAGTGGAATTTTATATTCGAGTGGCATTCCGTTACCAATAGCGACTCGGTTGACAGCATTGGCCAGGGTAGCAATCGACTTATTACACACACATGGCTTAAACGAACAAACAATTGGTCTGCTATTCACACCAGGCTTGAAGGATTACGACTTTGTTGTTCGGTTGAAGACGCCAACTGCATTAAAAACATCATCAGGAATCACAGATCCCAACACATACAAAAATATAGCAAACAACCAATTAACTACCAGTTTTCCAGAGGATTTGAACAGTTTGGCTGATCATATGGATCCCTCATATCACTTGGTTAAATACTTGAATTTGAAGTACAAAAACACAATTGTTTTTTCAAGTCACAAGTACATTGGAGTCAACGGAGGCGAAAACGGAGATAGGAATGTTATAACAGGGTTAATAAAACCGATTTATAAGGAGCCATTCAAGTTTAAGGTTAACATGGACTGTAATGCAAAACCCATCGATGAGCAGAATGTCATACTCAATAAGGATACAATTTTTCACGAAATTTCTGCATTCGGTAATGATCTAATTGTAAAATTCGATTCTAATTAATATTTGCATTATACAGCACATCTTTGATTTATTAAATCTTTCTGTATCGATCTATTGCGAAAGTAGAACTGTTGAAATCTGTTGGTTCTTGTTAAGATTAAACATCATTGTATACGTATACACTTACAGAGATGACAATATTGGGATGAACTTCCTACCCTAAGCAAAGACTAGTCGTTAAACTGATCAGTCAGTCTAGGGGGAGGCTCCCATTTTTGTTGTTAGAATTCAAAGGAACTAAACGGTTAATATATACCTATTACCGTTATTGGCATTTCAATTTGATTACCAATGGAGGTGTCTGCGGAAAGTATTGCAGAAAATAAGCGAATTTACGAACTTCGACAGAAAAACTTCCAGAAGAGATTGATTTTTAACCTTTCAATTTTAGGATATATTTTGATTATATTGCTATATGTCAAATATGGTTGCACAGTGTGGATGCTCGCACTGAGGTCAGCTATTCATTCATTGCTTACAGTTCCTTTTCCATCTGAGGGACAACTGCGACAAATCTCATTACGAGGGGGCACCAATCCAACAAATCCTTCAGAAAACTCTACCTCTTTGAATATTCCCGGAGCTTTTATTCTACCGGAAGAACAAGAATCACATTCGGAAGCATCTCAAACAGAGGAGAGTATCAAAAGCATTAAGATAAAGATTCGAAAAATTTTGTTTCATGGCTCTCTGACTGTGAATCTCCTCTCAATGCTCTACTGCATATTATTTCCTGAGAATTTTATGGAGAGACTCGAGGGAAATTATTTGGATCAGGATGGATTAAAAAATATACCTTCTATGTTCAACTACTATAATGGTCTTATTCAAGGAGAAAAACACGGTGGATTATTCCTACAAATGATTGGGGAGATGCTTCCTCAAAGCAACGTTTTGGGAAATCTGGGGGTCCTGTTACTGGAATTCTGTATCACAATATGTCAATCCAGTCTATTTATTCTGACTTGCATCAACTTCGCAGAACTTGACAACAATGCTCCTAGTGAAGATATTACTATTAAGAATGATGGCCGCAGCGACGGTTATGACGGTAGAGTCCATGTGACAAGCATTGATCCAATTAGTGCTATTGACCTTCTGTTTCCTATGAGCAGCGATGAAACGAAACAAAACGATGAGACGGTAAATATGGTATGAAACATATCTGCAAAAAAAAATCATGAATAATGTACATATCTATTAATATTATAAAATTTGCCTTTATTTTCATCATAGATCTATGTGTACAAGTTCCGGGTACCGATAGGCCATTGTGAACCCTTTCCTCTATCGCTTGGTTATGACATAATGATGGATGAAACCGAGAAGCATTGGCATGCTGTTGTTACTATGTTAACTGCAGGTAACACATCTCCCTATTATGCAATTGGACAGTTCTTCAAATATTCAGCTTTATTTTTAAGAATTCTGACCGACTTGAAGAATATCTCTTCAGGTGTCATGGCTCCTGTGCTCTCGACGTTAAAAATGAAATGATCTCTCACTCTTCCTAGCTTTACCTTATCTGTGAACTCTTCGTGTCTCAAAACTTCTCTAGAGACGGTATCTTTTCTGGCATCTTTAACATAAGCTTCACCATTGTCATGACTAACACCAATAACACCTTCGGGAAAGCATTTTTGAAACTTTCTGGCTTCTTCACCAGTGATCGGCTTCAATATGTTAATCTGAGGTAGCAAACGATACGATGCTGTGGCTACAGGCGAAAACTTAGCATGGTCTCCGCCAACACCTAGTATACAATGAGCTCTCAACGAAATTTCCTGCCCTGGTCTCAACTTGGCAAGCAAAATATCCGGATCTGTTGGAACTACAGGGCATTTAGCAAATAGTTCTGCTTGCCTACCTTGGGGTTCAAACTTTAAATCACGGGCATAGATGTGTGCATTGTTATACAGTATTTTTGGATCGGTGGCATCCTTTGGCGCATCAGGGTTTCTAGTGCACTTCACATCCAGCGTGAGGACAATTGTATTTTCATCAGTGAATTTTTCATCATCTGGAAGACTGCTATCAATCCAAGTAAGCATGTCAGGATCAACTTTGAGGGGAACTAAACCTATCCTGTGAGCCAATACCTCATCTTGAATTACCGACGTATTGTTTAAAAAGTACACATACTCGGCTGCAACCGATGGGACCTCCGAGATCATGATACGGCGGAAGGCATTGGCAATAGATGTATCAATATGGATCAAGTCAAAATTTGCTTCCCTTTCAGTTAGACTTGCAATCTGGACGTCAAAGGTGTTTCTGAACTTTTCAACGTCCCAAGCATTCTCACCTTCTTTGGAAAAACCAGGAAAATCCGTTGATGTGGTGTTTGTTACTCGATTATATTCTACACCAACAATATTTGAATCTGTCATCTTTCCAACGGTTGATTTCGAGTTTTAGCACTCTTTTTTGAGGTTAGTTGATTAGTACTGCTGTCTTTCAATTGAACTTCAGGCTGTTGTATTGAAGCGTCTGAAATCGATGAGATGAGCTTGATTTGAAAATTTTCAGAGCACGTGATATACGTATGATCTATAAAGTTGAGATGCCGAACTCGATTCTACCATGCAGTGGTAGTGGCAGAGACCATCAAATGGATAGTTAGGATATGATGCAGCGGAAATATCGAAAAAGTACTAATATTCTCTGTGAGTAAATAGATAAAAGGGGTCTTATTTTTATTCTCTTGGCGGTAGTGTACCAGAGATGTCGAGCGATGAAAGCGACTTTTTGAACGATTTGGATAACGATATTGAGGATGAAGAGGTGTGTGAGGATTCTCATGAGAAGATTAAGCCGGATATTTTCGTAGCTTCTACTGCGGACGAATGTGAAGAACCGATCGACTATATGAATGCTCTTTTAGAGCAGTACAAAGTTTTCGAGTACAATAGTGATATAAAGAACCAGTCAACAAAGGATATTTCCATGCTATGGGGAAAGCTGCCTAAACTACAACATATTCTAAGCACATCTAACTTTACACTCATACTACCATTCTTAAGTGATCTGATACCGATTGTTAACTACGAAATCAGTAGATTGCACCAATGTCTCAAGATCAGATATGATAAACGTCTTTCTGAGTTAGCCCTGCTAGTTCCTGATCCGGTGGTTTATGCTTCAACAATAATCCATTTGGAAGAAAATATACAGAGTCTTGAGGGTTCAAGATTAACGCAAGTATTAGAGACCTCACTTCTCTCGAAGGAACAACAACTGTTAGTAGCTATGCTGGTACGAAGTTCTTTTAAATTTGGAGATTGTCTAACAGAAGAGGAATCAGGAATAATTCATGATCTTTGTGCTCACCTTAGAGACCTCGGCGATATGAAAACACAGATTAACCACCTCATACAGAAGAACGTGCGAAAAATAGCGCCGAACCTGTCTGAATTAATTGGACCTGAGGTTACCTCTCTGCTGCTTTCACATGCTGGTGGAATATTAGAACTGAGCCAAATACCGAGCTGTAATATGGCTTCTATCGGCAAAAAAAAACATGTTACACACGAACAACACACTCATCTTGGTGGTATCCAACAGCAGGGGTATATATACTCCTCCTCAATGATCCAGAACATCCCCATAGTGTTGCAGAAAAAAATGGTTAGAATGTTGTCGGCCAAAATAGCACTGGCGGCAAGGGTAGATGCAGGAAACCAACATAGTGAAAATGCTGATTTAGGAAAAAGATGGAAGGTCGAACTTGAGGAAAAGGTCAAGAAATTAGAGTCTGGACCAGAAGTTGCAAAAACGAGACCACTACCAATTCCTGAGGACAAGCCGAAGAAGAGGCGTGCTGGTCGCAAGTTCCGCAAGTATAAGCAGCAGTTTCAGTTGTCTCATCTACGACAGTTACAAAACAGAATGGAATTCGGAAAACGAGAGGAAACATACATAGATGACGCAGGAGACGAGATAGGCATGGGAATGACAAATACAAATTTCAGGCAAATTGGCAGAGCTATTGAAAGTTCAGGAATGGCTGTAAATAACAATGCAAAGATGACAAAGAAAATGCAAAAGCGGATTAAGAGTGCGAACGAGCAGAGCAGCTACTACATCCAGAATCTTGACAATGAGAAAGGTCAAACTTAAAAGAACGTCTGAAAAGTATTTAGAAGTAAGAAATATAGAGATGTGAGGGCTGAAAACAAAGAACTCACAGTTTAATGAAGTGGGATTTTTATTAAATACTTATTATAGCTTTGGAGCGATCCTTTCTTTTTAGTATCATCACATGACTGCTGATGTGGTGAAAAACCTGACATGAGATGAGATGAGATGGCATCGCATCAACGAATTGATGATAATGTAATATCTTTGCAGAAATAAACTCTGAACTCTTTTATCACTTTGCGAGGATAATTCCAGAGCAAATATTCATTCATAAATAGTAGTAATTCAGAATTATGTCAGAGGAGGATAAAGTTTACATTTCCTACAATAATATTCACAAGCTTTGCCAAAAGGTGGCTAAGACGATTCTAGAGAGAGATGAAAGACCTGATATAATTATTGCAATTACAGGTGGAGGAATGATCCCTGCAAGGATTATCAGATCGTTCCTTAAGATCAAGGGACAAAAAAATATCCCAATCCAGGCAATCGGGTTGTCTCTGTATGAGGACTTGGGTATCGAGGGAAAGGTAGAAAGTATTGGAAAAGAAGTCGTCAGAACCCAGTGGCTTGATTTTGGAGCACTGGACCAACACTTTGACTCTTTAATCGGAAAAAGAGTCTTGATTGTTGATGAGGTGGACGACACTAGAACAACATTACACTATGCTGTGTCTGAACTAGAGGAAGAAATCGAGCAACAACAAAAAAAATTGAATAGATTGAATGAAGATACTGTCCTTTCCATATTTGTTTTACACAATAAAGATAAGTTGAAAAAAGCTGAATTACCAGACGAAATGATGGAAGCAGGAAGATACATCGCTGCCGAAACAGTGCCGGACAAATGGCTCTGCTACCCATGGGAGGCAGAAGACATCGAGGAACACACACTCCTAGCAAAAGCTCAAGGAAACGATTAATTATATTTATTATTAGTTACTACTTACGAAAATATTATAACATAACGTATGCACATGACTGTTATCTTAATGTCTACGCTTGTGTACCAGGCTGTTTACTACCTGTACAATTCTGAGTTGGGCAATTCTACCTTCTTTCTTGAATTTCTACTAGCTGCTGCACTTGTTGCTTCATCATATCCTTCAAATCTGTGACGTCATTTTGTAACTCGTCAACTCTTTCAGATTTTTCTCCCAGTAGCTGTAAAGAAGTATCCAGTTGGTTTCGCAGTTCTAAAACAGTTGCCGATAGTTGATCACGATCCTCTTTCAGCTCTTTTATGTGCTCGTTTTCCTCGAGAAGTTTTAAAACTTCCTCATTTGTCACATCCTTCTCATTTTGTAACTTTTTGCACAACTCCTGAGAAGAGTTGAGTTCTGTTTCCAGTCTCCTTACTTCAGCCCCCAACTTAGTTAAAATGTGCGCATTAAAGAGACCCCCGTTGTTTTGTTGGGCACTATTTTTACGATTTATACCAGAGCTCGAATTTTGATTCAATGAGACATTTGTGGCCCAACTGAACGACTGAAGATCTGCAGCCTCATCAGGTATATCATCCGGATCAATATCCAATTTATAACTGTCTTCAATTCCTCCATCATCAATTAAAGACTTATCAGTTCTTAATATGTCCTTTTTATCTAGTATTCTGGTTGGTTCCAGGAACTCCGATTCGTCCAGGGCAGGAATCCACTCTTTTTCACTGCTTATAGGCATTTGTAGCATTGAATCATTGAATATTTCACTACCCTTAAAGTCTAACAAACCAGAACTTTGATCGTTTAGGTTATCTTTAGATTTTTCAATATTCTGCACCAGATGAACTTTTTGTATATCAAACTTTTTCTGCAACAGATTGTAATCATCCTGCAAATCCTGTAACGTGGTCTTGACCATACAGAGCTCCCTTTCTAGATCTTTTTTTCGTATTTCACTCGATACAATGGCTAACCTTTTCTCTTCTAGATCTGCGTTTAATTTTGAAATATCATCATTAGATGCTTGTAAATGTTCTTTTAAACCAAATATTTCCTTTGTGCGATGGTTTAATTTTTCTTCTAGATCATTTATCTTTGCATTGAGGACATGTTCAATACTTGCCCAATTTGCTCTATTAGACTCCAACTCTGTCTTCAACAGTTCATACGATGCGTTATGGGCCAAAACGTCAGGTGAGCCATTTTCTTTGTTAGATTCCTTGCGGTTCTCCAACTCAATCCTCATCTGCTCTAGCTTAGATTCTAGAAAAGTAACTTGTTCTCTAGAAGTGTTCTGTAGAGAGTGATAATCCTTTTCAAGTCTTGCGTATTTTTCCGATAGACCTTCCGAGACTTCAGTTAAATTCTTTTCAAGCTCAGCGATGGTTTCATTCTTGATATTATTTTCTTCTCGTAGATCATTGGTATACTTCATCTCCTCTTTTAAATCACCAATTTGGTTGTCTGCAGATTCCAGTAGTTTCTCCAATGTCTTCTGCGAAGCTTGAAGTTGTGATATGAGGTCCTCATCATCGTTAATTCTTTCCTCGAACTTATGCTTAGCAGTCTGAGTTTCAAGTAACTGCTTTTTAAGTGACTTTATTTCAGTGGACTGTCGTAATTCAGTTTTAGCGAGATTTTCACCTTCTTTTCGCAACTGTGATATGATGTCATCTTTTTCTGCAATGAGTTTCACCAAACTACTATCATTTTCTTTACTGGGATTATCAATCTGTTTTGATAACTTCAGAAAGTACTGGTCCATCTTCAAAATTAAAGTACGCTTATCAAGATTTATGAAATCTTTCAGGAGTGGTTCTTCCCACACTTTTGATTTTAAGTCGATGTTGTCCATACTATCCACAG
Organism: Hagleromyces aurorensis; assembly: GCA_030705145.1. Taxonomy (NCBI): domain Eukaryota; kingdom Fungi; phylum Ascomycota; class Saccharomycetes; order Saccharomycetales; family Saccharomycetaceae; genus Hagleromyces; species Hagleromyces aurorensis. The sequence goes on along the minus strand of JANIWU010000113.1, from coordinate 19,576 downwards.
CTAGCCTTTGCAATTCCTCATTATTTTCTCCATTTTTGGTGCTATGATTTTCAAGTGGTTTATTAGCAGGTTTCGTTAGTTGCTCCTCCCTACTAGCCTCTTTACCAAGCTCATCTGATTGCGGCAGGTCCTCTTTTATTTCAACGGCTTCTTTAGATGGCGATACCGGTACTGGAGTTGGAGTTGGAGTTGGAGTTGATGTACGCTTCTTTGACTTTTTTTTGTTCTGCAAAGAGGCTAGACGTAGTCTCTCCTCAATGGATAGTTTTTTGGTTGCCATACTCAATTGGGATCATGAACTGGTTCAGGTATCTTTTATGACCGTGCCAATGAGTAAACAAATTGGTTTCTCCACTCCCTTTGTATTCTTTTTATACCAACTAATTAAAGCCAGAAAGTATAAATTCGTGGGCCTGTTGAAATAATAAAAAAATTGTCTGTTTAGTTGTTCTGCTGAAACACCTAGATGTATGGAACCTTTAATTTCCTGTAACTGCCTACTTGTTATGAAGTCACCTGCGTAAACATCATTCTCAAACAAGCATGGTTTATTTCATCATTCTTTTAAAAAAGAGTAGCCCTGTAGGGGGCTCGAACCCCTAACCTTATGATTAAGAGTCATACGCGCTACCGATTGCGCCAACAAGGCATATTAACTCTGAAATCACACTGAAAATTACAAACCCAACATAACCACGTCTAAGAACGTGCTGCAAGAAAATTTTTGTCTCCACGGCAAGTCTTAGGATGCGATGAGGTTGATGATATACACTAGGCTATTTACGTCTTAGTTTGTTGCAATCGAAGTAAATCAAAGAGTTTATTGTAGCTGCTTAATACAAAAGTTTGTTAGGTATCAGTCCATTGGACAGGCAATTGGTCGTTTTACGCTTGGTCCAGAAGAAATGTATTCCTTGATCAGTTTAGCGAAATCACTAGAAGTTGCTCGCGGCAATGAATTCCATATTTTGCTGGAAATGCTTATAGCCCAGGAATATGTAGATGAGAAACTACTTAAGACGGAACTGAGCCTTTTGAATACGAAGTTACTGAAACTACTCAGATCTAGCAATGATTATGATTTGTGGAAAGGCTGCCATGCCACTGTCGCTGTCTGCAGCTACAACCCTGTGTTTCTGTGCTCTTTTGGAGGACAATTACTCTCTGCAGTGTTTGCTAAGCTTGAACAGAAAGTTCAGTACTACACCAACACTATTGCTCTATCACACGGAAAGAGTATCCTGAATACATTAACAACAACAATTGCGCAATTGACGAATCTGATGAGAGGCAAACCGACTTTATCAAGAGAGCATCTAGTACCTAAATTAAAGGCAATTATACCTGTTCTTCTGAGTCTTGCTCCACATGAACCTGAGCTATGTCTACCAATTCTAAAGAAAATCCTGACAAATAATACTACCACGTTTAAACCATTTGCCAATAAATACCGTAATGTACTACTTCAGCTTCTGAACAAACCTTACGACATCGTCGGATGTGAGACACAGCGCGAGATTTGTACAAATTATGCATATCTGCATTTGATAAAATCAGTCCAACCCAATCATGACAATAATGAAGGTCATCATAAGAGTTATCAAGATGAAAGTTGGAGATTAGGGTTTTTAAATATTTTAAGTCAGTTCAAACCAGTGATCGAACTGTGCAAAGAGATGTTGGATATTGATCATAGCGAAGAAGTATCCAATCTACTAAAGTCGCTATACACTAAAAAGGAGACAGAGTTAGCAACACATATAGATATATTTCCTCCTTTGAACATCGACATGAACGAACCTTTAACTTTATGGAAAATTCCAAACAGGATCAAAAAACTTGTCGATTTACTGACAGCTTTCATTTTTGCTCCAACTCCATATCCTGTTAGGATTCCCCTTGGAAGTTTGAATACTCTAAGCGAAATGTTGGTAAGCATAACCACCAATTGTCTAAGTTTAAGACGAGACTTGTTGAGAGACAATGAATTGAACAATGCCATTTCCGATATTTTACCGCAGATTCAGATGTCAGGTGTAAGACTTTGGACTAGCATCATAAAAGGATATGGAAAATGCAGCATTTCTATATTACCATCAATTCTGGAATCCGTCGAACTGTGCATTCCCTTGAAACCAAAATCATCAGAAATTGACTTTAAAAGATGTTTGAAGTTAAGAACTGAGTTTTTGGAGATATTCGAACTTCTGAGGTTGATATTTTTGTTAGTAGGCAACAGAATTAACGAGTTCACATTTATTAACAAAATCCTGATTGTTGGTCTAACTCTTTCGGATGATCAACATCCGGCGGAAACCCTGTTTGAAATACAGAAAGCAGGTCAAATAAGTCCTAATAAAAATATCAGATCAAAGAAAAGACATGGAAAAGATAGCAGCAATGGCGCTTTATCTGATATTTACACACATTCCAACAAATTTAGTATCAAAAGAAATAGAGCCTGGTTTGAAACCGTTTGTAACATGTTTTGCATGATATTAACAAATTGGAAAATACCTAACATCGAGCAAATTAAGATTATAAAATTTGCAATAGAAAAAGCGTTAAAATCTAAACAGCAATTGGGATATATCCCTGATTATTTTACTGAACTTTTAACAACCATTACCATCATGCCTGGCAATGAAAAAGTTTCTATTCTACCAATCGCAGTGTCTTTGTTGAAAGACTCATACAATAGTGTTTTTGATGTTCTCTGTCACCCACGATTGCCAGTAAGTTCCATCAACAGCGCAGGTAAAAGCTATCCTGTTGAAGAAGAAGAATCCATTGAACAGGAAAATGCTTTACTTGGACATGTTGATGAAGAGTCAGTTGAAGGTAGTAAAATTCCCGAAAATACAACCAGAACTGCTGACTCTGCCGCCTCTGCCGCCTCTGCTGAGCCTGCCGAGCCTGTAGACCTAATAACGAATACTGAGAAAACAGATAATGCAATAAAATTGAGCAATAAATCAGAAACAGTAGAGATCATCGAAGCGGTAGCTGATCCAGTCCCTGAAGACATACTTTTTCAAAAGAGATCGCTAGAGGATGCAGAAGACTATGGTGCCAAGAAAGCCAAGACCAGCCAGAGTACTACTAATATTTATACCGAAGTAATTGATTCTGCACCTGAAGCTCCTGTAGTAGTTTTAGAGCAAGAGGAGGTAATGAGTATCTCAGGGGGAGACGAGTCAGAAATCGAAATTCCCGAGATCGAACTAAGTGATGACGAGGAATAAAACCTTAGCCAGGTATAGTTGATCCGTAGACTTCCCAAAAGTGAATGTATACTAAATAGACAAAAGATGGAAACTAAGTAGAGCTGAAATCGAAAAGTTGTACATGATCATCACCAGTGTCTTCCAAAACGTTACTCTTAACGAGAAGCCTAAATAGACCTCTTCCATTAGGTAAAAAATCCGTTTTACGGAGTTCAGGGTCATATCGCACCAGTCTTTGAACAAGGATTTTTAATTCTTCATAAAGTCCATCTATATTTGTGTTTGATGAGGCAACTTCTACCGCCAGGTAGTTTTGTAAGAATTTGAACATTTCACTCCAAAGCCGTTCATTCTTGGCTTTGTTCATTTCCTCTGAATTTTTATTTCTCATTTCAGGCTTAGCTTTGAAAAGCCCAATTAAAAGCTGGATATCTCTGTTCATGCTGTCCTGTGTTTCCAGGAGCCATCGGAGAACATCCAAATACTGTTTATTGGCGCCGATCCACTCTGTACTTGAATCATTCCTGGTTTCCAAAAAATATAAAACGCTACTTAATCCAATAGGATCTGATCTCTCTGGAAAAAACATCGGTTTTGCCATCAGATCATCATAAGCTTCCCTATTAATCGATCGTGTTCCTGGATTACTGGACCTAAGTTTGTCTATGGCATTTTCAGTTTTTTCAAGAAAATACCGTTTATTGTCAATCTGCACTTGCAGGCTCATGCCGTATACATCTAGTTCATTATCTTTACTGTTCATCTAGAGATATGCCTTAACCAATGAGACAGACAGCTGATATCCAGGCAGTACTGAAGTTTGGTTTTAGCTCTGAAATCGGGCCCATTATACTTCAATATTATTAGGATTGAAACAAAATCGTATACGATGAGATGTATTATAATGACATGGGATCATCGCAGAGGATGTGATCAAACACCACTTTCCCATTATCAGAAGTCAGATTTCAGAAGATAGGTGACGCAATATAAGAAAATAATTGCTCTCAAACTTTTCCTTCTTGTTATGGAAATTTTAAGCAATATCTCGCGGCAAACACTACTAGAACCCGTGCTTTGATGCCACGTTCTTCACCTTGCATTTATTTTACCTCCCGTGAAATAACTCCAATCTAAAGTAAACTTACTTAAAATAGATAAAATAGCTTCATGGCATATAACATGCAATAAATACCTCTCGGCATGATTTATATCACCTATGCACAAGCTCTCATTTGTATATAGGCTGAGCTTCCTAAAAATAACAGTGACGCAATATTACCCATCACGCGAAAGACACGTGCTCAATGCATGTAGATTTTATCCGGTACTCGGTAAAATCTGCTAGCGTTATCGCGCGGTGAAGTGTTATTAGATAAACTAAATTAGAACTTGAGCTTCTGGAGTGGCCATTAGTTGTCTAAGTGGTCCTCCTACTCTCTACTTTTATACCTATTTTCTGACACCCGTTGATAGTGATTTATCTTCGTGAGTCATGATGATCTAACTTTTTTGGCACGTGAGATATCGGGTTCGAATATCTACATGCATGATTAGGAAAGAAAAAAAATATTTCTAGTGGATGAAAAATTTACTGTCTGATGAGATGTGGTCCTTTTCGAATATAGTACTTCTTTAAAGCACTGGAAATCTACCAGAGTATTCTCAACAAATAATAAGTTTGCTATCCATATCTAGTTTTCTAAAACTCAAGGATAAATATTTTGATTATTAGCCAACAAACTATAAAAAAGATCAGCCATGCATTTGATGTACACACTAGGAGCCGACGGTAAGAGAATATACACTCTAAAGAAGACCACCGAGGATGGTGAAATCACCAAGTCTGCACACCCTGCAAGATTTTCTCCAGATGACAAGTACTCCAGACAAAGAGTAACACTAAAGAAGCGTTTCGGATTGTTGCCCACACAGTGAGTGCATCCCGGATTCATATGTATGTATATTAGATAGCAACTAGTTAGGGTGTATATGTATTAGCCAGCTAATATAATTCATGACCCAACTTTGTCAAGCGCCAAACAACTGATTCCTCTAAAGAGGTGGTTTTTTGTTCCCAGTTGCCTCGAGATTGAACTGTATGCTGTTCTGGTAATTCTCGCATATCTGACCGACGATCTCGAGGTTTTTGTTTTTGGCATTGATGTTTGCTAGCTCCTGATTCAGCGTTGTGACACTCTGGTTTAGCCTTTCTATATTGCCTATGATTCTCGAAAGAATGTTTATCTGGACCTGTTCGTACGGATTCTCCATGTTTTGAGTAAAGAAACGCCAAGCTTTCCTTAGAAGTAACAAAGAATGCCCAAAAGATTAACGTAACGGTAACCTACTATGAAACTGGGTGACTATGACTGGCTTATAACTAATGAAATGTCAACAACACGTCCTCTTTGTTCCAACTGTGCTTTTTGTTATATATACGATAACTCAACCTATTTTTTTTCCCGCCTTCCATATTTAAAAATAAGATCGGAAGTATACAAAATAGTACCACCCACCTAACCATAGCCAGACAGAATTGCTCAACAATTAGTAACAAACGTTAAAGACAAACACTGGTACTAAACACTCCATCAAATAAGAGCCAATTGAATGGCTGGTTGAATACATAAACCAGAAAGGTACGAAATTTGGCTCGCTGAAGTATTTGTTCATACTGGGGTAATCTCGCCAGTAATATCGCGGTGGCATTTATTGAAGAGAGAGCTGTTTTTTGAAAAGTGCCCCATCGGATTTTTTTTGTACGAGTAGTGGTTTTCGCATAGAGTTTGATCGGAATGGAGACAATCGATATTCAAAATCGATCCTTCGTCGTGCGTTGGGTAAAATGCAAGAAGGGCGACTCAATCACGTACCAAGTAAAACCGTTGAAAAAATCAATAGAGCTCGGTATTTACAAAAGACCAAAATCAAGTAATGAGTCAAGTAGTTCGTTTTCTCAAGTTCATATTGCCCCGGATACTAAAGCATTACTCGATTACACTACCCGTTCCCTGCTGCACAGAAGCAGTTCTGCTAGTGTAGAAGATCCGACGGTAACTCCCACAAATGGGCTTAGTGGGTTAAACCAAGTCAACGGAAGTGGAACTTCGTTAGCATCGAATACTGATCAACCACGAAAATTGCATGGATCATTGTCTTTGAGTAATATTCAACAGCATTCCCAGGAAATACCGTTGAAAGAAAAACTATCAGCTTCTGGTTTTACCTTGGTGAAGTGGCTAGACACTATCCAGGGCAATTTTTTAGAACAAGGCGAGATAGAAGTTAAGGATAATGACTACTACTATGCATTCATACTTGATAACACCAATTCGAAAAATGTTAAAAAAAAGGTTTTATTCAATGCTTGTGTTGTTGATAACAAATCTCGTTTCATGACTGGTTCTCAGTTTGCGACTCGCAATTCACTCTCGAGGAATGGTACCAGAAGAGGCTCAATAAAATCTAACAAACAGGCAAAGGACGACGATATAGTTAGTATAGGGCAAGGAAGATATCTCCAAGGTTATCTGTTCAAGAAGAGAAGAAAGAAGTTACAAGGGTTTAAAAAGAGGTTTTTTTCGTTGGACTTTAAATATGGAACTTTATCATACTACCTGAATGAACACAATAAAACTTGCCGTGGTGAAATTGTAATAAGTCTCTCAACTGTCAGTGCAAACAAAAAGGACAAAATAATAATCATAGACTCGGGAATGGAACTCTGGGCCATCAAAGCTAGAGATACAGTTACGTGGAAACATTGGGTAGATGCGTTACAATCCTGTTTTGACAAGCAAAAGGAATCCTCAGCAGATAGGTTAAAGGAAAGTAACAAAACGGATACTCATACTCTAGGCAAGCAAACTGCCACCCAAGACAACCATGGTATAGAATTTCAGTCAAAAGGTGCCTCTAAGCAGTACGATGCAAGTAATTATTTACCACATTTCCAATTAACAGTATCACAGGCTCAGGACGAGTCAAAAACAGCCGAAAATTCAGTTTATGTACCCCTTCCAGATAAAGTATACAACGAGTTCAACATCAATTTGAAATTAATTCAACAGAAATTAGAAAAGTGTAGAATAGAATCTCAATCTTACGTCCCAATTGAAAAAGATCTGAGAGATCGTGGGTTATCGCATACCTCATCATCTTCTTCACTTGAATTACCAAACAAATCTACCAAATCAGAATTCAATTATTCAAATAAATCCAACAGTGATTCATTGGAATCAATTATCTCCCCGATGCCAAATTGCAACAATGTAGCGGCAGAGCACGAGTTATTGAAGAATTTACAAACACTGGAAGAATTTGTCGCACAATTTATCAAGCAAAGTGAAATTCTTTTTACTGATCACCAAATGGTCACAAAACAAATAAAAGAGAGCCGAATCTCCTTGTTTTCGAACTATAGTGACAATGAGGAATATTTTGACGCCGAGGATATGACTAGCCATGGCGTTATTTTAATAGACGATGATGAAGACTTTGATGAAACAATTGCAACCTTGAAAACTCCTGATCTCAAGAGTATTAATAAATTTGGTACTGTGGCAAATTTTGAGGAAGTCGAAGAAGATTTAGCAAAAAGTGAAGCTTTGAATTTAGCATCTCAGCAAAATGAAAGTTTTTCATATGAAATGGATGATGATTATGAAGTTGAGACATTACCAACCAAGCTAAAGAGTTCCTCTACAGCAGAGGAAGATGAGGACATGTACCCGCTACCATGGAATCACAGCCCCATACAGCGTCGTGGTGATGTTCCAGAGTCTCAATCTTCCCCTCCAAGTTTATTATCATTTTTGAGGAAGAATGTAGGTAAAGATTTGAGCTCAATTGCCATGCCAGTTACATCTAATGAACCTATTTCGATTCTTCAGATGATTTCGGAAACATTTGAGTATTCTTACTTATTACAAAATGCGGCAAGTGCAACTGACGATATGACCAAACTAAAATATGTTTCTGCATTTGCGGTATCATGCCTTTCAGTTCACAGAGATAAGACAAGATGCCTCAGAAAGCCATTTAATCCACTATTAGGCGAAACATTTGAACTTGTTCGTGAGGATATGGGATTTCGCTTGTTGGCAGAAAAGGTGTCTCACAGACCACCAATTTTTGCGTTTCATGCAGATCATAAAGACTGGGAATGCAGTTATACAGTATCACCTGTTCAGAAGTTTTGGGGGAAATCAATAGAGCTGAACAACGAGGGAACACTGAGATTGAAGTTCAAAACGACAGGTGAAAAATATGAGTGGGCACAGCCAACGACGATGCTGAAGAACTTAATTGCCGGGGAAAGATACGTAGAGCCCATAAACGAGTTTGAAATAATTTCATCGAGTGGTAACAAGTCAGTCGTTGCATTCAAGGGAACAGGCATGTTTGGTGGCAGATCAGAGGAGTTGACCATATCTTTGGTGCCCGTGAGCTCCAAAGGCAAACGGGAAACGTTAACAGGGAAATGGACACAGTCTATAAAGGATGTTAAAGCTCAGAGTACTCTCTGGAAAACAGGTGAGTTGGTAGACAATCCAAAAGTCAAGTATGGTTACACCAAATTTACAGCTAATTTGAATGAGATAACATCGATGGAGAAAAACCAACTTGCCCCCACAGATTCAAGATTGAGACCTGATATCAGGGCCTATGAAAATGGTGACATAACTGCAGCGGAAGAGCTTAAACTGGAGCTGGAACAATCTCAAAGAGATCGGAGAAACAATGGACATGACGTCAAACCCAAGTATTTTGAACAAGTATTACCTAATAAATGGAATATTATCCGTGGGAGTGAAGGGTACTGGGGGAAGAGAAGACGCCAGGACTGGTCTGATGTCGTACCTTTATGGTAGTATACATTTTAAGTAAATTATAAAGAGACACTGGATCTTGTTTCTTGAACCCTGGATACCTTAGTCCGTCAAGAATAGATCCGCTCTTCATTTTATTTGCTTATTACCGTACGTGAGCGCGGAATTTATTAAATAACAAAGCTTCGAGTTCATAATGATATAATAAAAAAGCAATATATAGCATGTTATTTGGAAATTTTAGGATATATTTATTTTGTTTTAGCCAGATTCCAATATTAGAAGATTAGGTATGGAGAGTTTTGCAACTAAATATTATTGAGAATTTGAAATTTAGGAAGTGCCAGCATTACGGCTGCAAGGACTTTCACTTATAATTTATTTGGTCCTGTGAGATGCAACAACAAAAAATTAAGTTTTCACTGCTTGAAGTCGAATTGGAATCATCGCATTTAATATCTTAACCCAGTTCTGTATGGTCTAATGCTCATATGACATCATATATCACGATATACGGAGACGAGATGCCTACAATGCCGGTATGGTAGGTAAACTAACAATGCATGAGTGAATGCTATGGTCTAATTCTATTTTAAAGTCCAAAAAGCTAGAAAACCGACAGTGAACGATAACTAGAGCTTGGCAAATTGCAGAAATTTACCACACCACACAAAAATGGTGAATGACAGCTTAGAAGTTACAACTATTTGTCCAGATGTGGAAAACTCTCAGTTCATCATACAGAGCAGCGAACTGGAATGCGCAAGAAAAGAAGCAAAATCGCCGTCATTGCAAACCCGAACCTTACCGAGAATTAAGATTCTCGGTACTGGTGGCACAATAGCGTCCAAAGGTACCAATTCCTCCCAAACTGCTGGCTACCATGTCGACTTGACCGTCCAGGACTTACTGGGTGCTATTCCAGATATATCAAGAATATGCGAGCTTGAGTACGAACAAGTGTGTAATGTGGATTCGAAGGACATAGACGAATCTATTTTATTCAAAATTTACAATGGTATTTCTTCTTCGTTGCAGGGCTTTGATGGGATAGTTATCACGCACGGCACTGATACGCTCGCGGAGACAGCCTTCTTCGTGGAAAGCACTATCGACACGGGCGACGTTCCCGTTGTATTTGTGGGATCTATGAGACCATCCACAAGTATTTCAGCAGATGGGCCCATGAACCTGTACCAGGCAATTTGCATAGCATCAAATAGAAAGTCGAGAGGCCGCGGTGTGCTGGTTTCGTTGAACGACCAGATTTCAGCAGGCTATTACATCACCAAAACGAACGCAAATAGTCTTGACACATTCAATGTTCGTCAGGGATACCTTGGTAACTTTGTTGACAATGAGATCCATTACTACTATCCACCTGTGAAACCACTTGGGTGCCACAAGTTTAAAATAAAGACCTTTCCTCTGATGGACACTTTTGAGTTTCCGGCAGTTTGCATTCTATACAGTCACCAATCGTTTGATCCCCAACTTCTAGACTTGATATCTGAAAAGTATGCCGGCATTGTCATTGCGACTATGGGTGCAGGTTCACTTCCAAAAAATGTCAACGAGAAATGTGTTTCGCTAAGCTTGCCCGTTGTCTACTCCAAGAGATCCATGGATGGAATGGTGCCCATCACGAACCTGCCCATTCCTCCTTCAGAGACGTCGCCCATCATTTCTTCAGGCTATTTGAATCCCGAAAAGAGTCGAATCCTTTTACAGCTCTGCCTTGCCGGTAACTATTCGATCGAGGAGATAAGACATGTCTTTGGTGGTGTGTACGGTGGATGACCAGAGTTTCTCCTGTTCCGAAGTAAAATCATAGACATAAAAAGAATTAATATAAATAAATCAAGATTAGTTTCAGAAGCTAACCTCTGTCTTCCTTTTGTATTCTCGAAGTATTTATTATGTTGATTTACGTCGAGACCATGTCCTGTGAGTCAGCTGCCTAAGGTCATCTCGGCAGTAAATCCAATATAAAGTTCTGCTGTTGTAATATAGAAAATAGCTATTGTCAAAGTGCATAAAAACAAGGGTGGATTCGTCGGCACCAGGCAACCCAAGACCTTTAACGATCTTAAATAATAGGAATTTGCTGGAGTGTGCACATAATGAAGGAAAGTCTAAAAATAATTGATATTTCAGCACCCGATGAAACAACATCTGACATTTTGCTGGACGCTGCAATCCACCAAGGGTTCCTATTTGTCGACGGGCACAACTTTTCCCGCTATGAAATTGACCAACTGTTTGAGCTATCCAAAAGCTACTTTACGTCGACCCCGTTAGATGAGAAGCTGAAATACGGTATCAGCTCTGACAACATCGGATACACTGATCTTAGCAACGAAAATCTAGATCCTGCGAAAGCTAAGGATTATAAAGAGGGCTACAACTTTGGAAACATAAATTTCGTTGATGGCACTCTCAACCAAAGTACGGACAAATACCATGGGTTATCTCAAGTCAATGATGAGTCTCAACACCCGCTACCCGAGGTGTTCAAAGCGAAAGAAGAGCTCCTTAAAACTACAGTAATGAAGATGCATACTGTCGCCAGTCGAATATTACGGCTGATGGCAATTGCACTCAAGATCAATGACGTTGACTTCTTTGTCAATAGACATCGTCCAGATGAACCATCTGGATGCATATTACGCATGCTGCGCTATCCACTACTGAGAGTGGACGAAAAGCATCTGGATGGGGGTCCGTACGATCCCACTGTAAGAGCTGGTGCTCACACAGATTACGGATCTCTCACGTTACTCTTCCAAAGAGAGGGCCAGCAAGGTCTCCAATTGCAAATTGATGGCCAGGAGTGGTTCAATGTCGAGTACACTCCGAGTAAATATTCAGACGCAGCTCCTCCGTTGGTCGTCAATTTTGGAGATCTCATGGCGTACTGGACGAATGGAGTGTTCAAAAGTACTGTGCATCGTGTAAAGTTTACACCAGGTGAAACCAGATCGAGTGATCGTTATTCAATTGTATTTTTCGTTCACCCAGAACACTTAACAGAACTCTCAGCTGTACCAAGCCCAATTGTTAATGCAAGCATGTCAGATAATAGTAGATCTACGATTACTGCTTTGGAACACCTTCAAAGTAGACTAAGGCAAACCTACGAGCATGGGATGGAGGAAACGGTACCGCAATCTCTGCCCTAAAGCAAAGGAGTGTGTGAAAATGGTTGTCATCAGCAACTACAAACTTTTCATATCAAAATTCTAAAATTGTTTCTTCTTTGATCGGATTACTGGTTAAGCACTTGCAGTGAAATTTCTTGGGTAACAAGCATCCAGTACTGCACTCCCACACCTATAGGGAAGAACAATGCTTAGTAGACATATATAATATCCATTTTAGCGATCATAAAAAGAGCGATCGCAGTAATTTAAGGACGATATTAATTAATTTAGGTGGTAAATTGCGATTTTTTTGAGTCACATTCATGTTCCTCATGATATGTTCTTGTTGACTTTCACCAGCCTTAATATAAAATTGAATTTTGTTAAAGGTAATTATTACGACTAATGTATTCTTTCAATTAACTAACCTAGACAAAATTCAAGAGCTACTAAATGTAAAGAGATAGGAGAGATCTCCGTTTAAACGTTTTGGCACTTGTTCTTGGGCCATTCATTGAGCAGGCTGACATTCTGTTACAATTAAACACGTGATTTTATAAACCCTTATACCTAGAATTATTTAACCATTGTTTATGTGCGAAATCGAGAAAAGGTCAGGCAGTTTAGACTGCAGGTACCGGTAGGCTGCAACGCTATCAAGACGATAAACATCATAGGAGCAAATAAATATTGTATCTGTAGACAATGTCACATTTAATTACATTAGCAACTTGCAATCTGAACCAATGGGCACTTGATTTTGAGGGAAATAGAGATAGGATCTTGGAGTCCATTAAAATAGCTAAGGAGAGAGGTGCCAGACTTCGTGTGGGCCCAGAACTCGAAATAACGGGCTATGGCTGTTTAGATCACTTTTTAGAAAACGATGTTTGTCTACACTCATGGGAGATGTACGCACAGATCCTTAAACGTCCAGAAACTCACGGGATCCTGTTAGACATCGGTATGCCGGTACTGCACAAAAATGTGAGATACAATTGCAGACTTCTATCCTTTGATGGCCAAATCCTATATATCAGGCCAAAAATATGGCTAGCAAACGATGGAAATTACAGAGAGATGCGGTTTTTCACACCTTGGATGAAGCCTGGCGCTGTCGAGGACTTTGTTTTACCTCCGGTCATCCAGAAAATTACAGGCCAGAAGTCCATTCCATTCGGAGATGCAGTGATTAGTACTCTTGACACTTGCATTGGCTCAGAAACATGCGAAGAACTGTTCACGCCTCAGTCTCCTAATATTGCCATGTCGCTAGATGGTGTTGAAATTGTCACAAATTCTTCAGGTTCACATCATGAATTAAGGAAATTAAACAAACGATTGGATTTGATCATAAACTCGACTAGTCGTTGTGGTGGTGTTTATCTCTATGCTAACCAACGTGGCTGTGACGGTGATAGATTGTATTACGATGGCTGTGCTCTCATTGCGGTCAACGGAAAGGTAGTAGCACAGGGCTCGCAATTCTGCCTAAAGGACGTTGAGGTGGTTACAGCTACAGTCGATCTCGAAGAAGTAAGAACATACCGTGCATCTGTCATGTCTCGTGGACTACAAGCATCCTTGACAGAGACCAAATTTGAACGTATTCAACTTCCTGTTGAGTTAGCTCACATGAGCACCAGATTTGATCCCACAATTGTTCCAACCAAGTCTAGGGATGTTTTCTATCACAAATCAGAAGAAGAGATTGCGTTAGGTCCTGCTTGCTGGTTATGGGACTATTTAAGACGTTGTAATGGTACAGGGTTCTTTCTACCGCTTTCTGGTGGCATAGATTCATGTGCAACAGCAGTCATAGTATATTCCATGTGCCGTCTTGTTGTACAGGAAATAAAAGAGGGGAATAATCAAGTTCTTAGCGATGTACGGAAAATTACGCGGAGCGGAGAAAACTGGATTCCAACTGACCCTTCTGAAATAGCAGCAAAGATGTTCCACACTTGCTTTATGGGAACAGAAAACTCTTCTAGAGAGACCAGACAGAGAAGTGCTGATCTTGCTAAGAAAATTGGTTCCTATCATGTTGACTTGAACATGGATAGTCTAGTCAAGAGCGTTGTCAATCTATTTGAGGTCGCCACCGGTAAAAGACCAATATTCAAAATATTTGGAGGATCTCAAACCGAAAATCTTGCTTTACAAAATATTCAGGCGCGATTAAGAATGGTCTTAGCTTACCTATTTGCACAGCTGCTCCCCTGGGTTAGAGGCATCCCTAACTCTGGTGGACTGCTTGTATTAGGAAGTGCAAATGTTGATGAATGTTTGCGGGGATATCTGACGAAATATGACTGTTCCTCAGCAGACATAAACCCTATTGGCGGAATATCAAAAACTGATTTGAAAAGATTTATCGATTATGCATCTTCTTCCTTTGATATGCCCATTTTGACAAGCTTCCTCACTGCTACCCCAACTGCTGAATTAGAGCCAATTACTAAAGACTATGTACAGTCAGATGAAATCGATATGGGGATGACTTATGAGGAGCTGAGTGTGTTTGGTTATCTACGCAAAGTTGAGAAATGTGGACCTTACTCAATGTTTTTGAAGTTGTTGCATGAATGGACTCCAAAACTCACAGCAAGACAAATCGCTGAAAAAGTGAAGAGATTTTTCTTCTTCTATGCCATCAATAGGCATAAGCAAACTATATTAACCCCAAGTTATCACGCAGAACAATATTCTCCAGATGACAATAGGTTTGACCTTCGTCCCTTTTTAATCAATCCTAGATTTCCTTGGGCCTCCAGGAAGATAGATAGGATTGTTGACGAATGCGAAGGGAAACACCAAGCAGAATTGGATATAATGTCAATAGATTAACGATTTTAAGAGTCTAACGCGCTTTGTTATTTTATTTTTACGTATTAGCCTACTTTCATATGTGTTATACATTGAGGTCATGAAATTATTTCACCTAACAAAATTTTATGATTTCTTTGCACTCCCCCAGTTAGTCTTAATTACGCACCGCTTGGAGTCATTTCGTTCCCAGAAGTCTATCAATGTCAAAGCTGTCTTCTGTGGAACATCTTCTTGAATAAAATGGCCTGACTCTTGAAATACCACTAATTGGTACTTTCCCCGCATTTGACCTATGATCAAACCCCGATCCAAATTATCGTTGCCGGCTAAAATGAGGATTTTACTGGCAGATGAATCAACGAATGTCTCGGACAGACCATCGAACCAATGGGACCACCATGGCCTAAAAATTTCTAAATTTGTGATTCGTACAACTTTACCAGACTTTGTTCTTCTGAACAACGAGGGAACGGAAATTTCAGCACTCGTTTTTGTCTTCGAGAGTTTGTGACCGATATACCAATCAATGGCGCTTCTGTAGTCTCTGAAGACATTCGGTGTATTGGCTAGAAAACTATCCACCTTGTCTAGAGCCAATTTAGCAGCTTCCTCCACAATATCCAGCATTGCAAGGCCAAGAATCTTCCTTCGTACCTCTATTGGAAAGTTGTCATATGAGAATGTACAAATGCAACCCCCCAAGGAATGGCCAACCAAAATTATGGATATCCTGTCACGAAGATTCTCTGGAATATACCCGTTGTAAAAGACATTCACCAAGCATACCAAATCATCACAAAAAGTTTTCCTATCAAATATTATTTCTTGGTTTGAGTCAATCGGCGAACTCCGGCCGTGTCCTCTTGCATCAAACGCTATAGAACCGCACTTCCCCTTCAATCTCTCTTTTAGTTCCTTCGCCAATGCTGCAAAGCTGAGCCCTGACGATCCTGCGCCATGGTGAAAGATAAAAAGTGGAATAGCACCTGTTTCGCTAGTTTCTGGAAGGTTAAAATATATGTTGAAAATGAAGTTCCGCTCTTGAAGCTCAATTAGCTCATTTGCATCGAAAAACTCATTCCATGAAGGTAATCCATTCATCTCTTCATCTACCATTTCTGCGTAGGATTTTTCACTTTCACCCTTTTTGAGTCGTTCTCGAATACGAGCCACACTTGGCAGTTCTCCAAGCTGGTCTTCAGCTTCTTCATTAAGATCATCTTCGGTTCTGCCTAGCATGCTCTCAGCCTTTTCCAATTGTCTGAGGAGAAGTCGACGCCGAAGATCATCACCCATATTTGTTAATTATGAATCTTTAATAACAACAGGATGAATATTAGACTCCTGGCTGTCTACCGACATATGTCGATTTCAGTCTTCCTACGTCTGCTGCGTACCTAATAACGCCGTTTAGTGTTTAGGGTATATGTATATTAATTATACACACATATATGCATCAAGAAAATGATCACAAAATACGGACAGGTAGTACATCTCAACATGGCATTAAAGGTGTCTGGAAGTTGTAAGAATTTTCCTTTTGCTTCGCACCGGCTATTTATTTGAAGTACTTCTTTACACTCTCTAAATTGACTTCCGCGTACCTGTTGTTACCCGAGATCTTCTCTAATGTCTGCTGTAAGCTGTTGTTATAGGCTGTGGTATCTTCATGATCAAAAATGGCCTTCAGCCTGTCCGTTGCCATTGGTCCGGTCAAATACTCAAATCCAAAGCTGATAAAACGGCCTATGATAATATAACTCACAGAAAGTCTTTTCAAAATCACCTCACGGTGCTTCTCAAGATGTGCTAGCAGCGATTCATGGATACTTGCATTTTTACCCCAGGCTGCAGCTAAAAATTGGACATTCATCGGCTCAATTTTTTCAAGCAATTTTAAACATTCAGGAAATAGATCTGGATTTTTCACAGCTCCCAGACAGGATACAATCGTCTCCAGTTCGTCCAGTTGCGCGCTACCTAGTAGGGTTGATATTTTGTTGAATTGATCAGCAGAAGTATCATTCTGGACCAAAATTGTAGTGTAAACAATCAACCTGTTTGTCGAATTGACTGATTTTTCATCAAAAATCTTCTTGCAAGCTTTTAATACTCTCTCCTCTGACATCTTCCCGGCCACTGTCAGAACCTTTTCTAGGAATTGTGCCTTAAGACCACGTTTTGGATCTGATTGGTTGCTCAATATCGATTCTGGATCATCAAGATATTTAAGAGCTTCATCTATCCATTTTTCTATCAGATGCAGAGTAAAACTTCTAAGATGTTTTTTTAAAACTGGCTCAATATAAGAAAAGAAAAGTGTTCCAATAATTGAAAGGTATTCAAACATCATTTGCCAGACATAAACATCTTCAGGGCCTAGCACTTTGGCTAACTTAACCATAATGTCGAAAAATTCTCCCAGGTTCTTTTTATTGGCCAAATCCGAAACCAACCCCATTGAACTTCTGGTATCCAGCTTGCCAATATTTGCAAAGATATGATTCAAAATTTGCTCATCGTTGTACTTAACTCGATAGAATCCATAAGACTTGGTATTCAAAAAGAAATCAGAAGACAAAGGAATTTCAAGGGTTTTTGTATACATTTCTCGTGGTGTATTTTTATCTTCTTTGTAAGTCATCAGTGGTATCCACCAAAGTTGGTCTTCTTTATCTTCTGAAGATATGTCCAAAGATACATTTTTGCTAAACTTCTGTTGAGATAAGGAGTAACCGGTATTAGTTCTATCGACACTAACTACTGGAAACCCTTTCTTCAAAATCCAAGGTTTAATCCTACTCAAAACGTCGATATGACAAACTTCCCCAATGCAAGTAAATAGTTCTTCCATGTTGGCATTTCCGAACTTGTTGCGTTTCAGATACAAAGCCACACCATCAAGAAATTTCTCTTTGCCCAAAAATCCACTAAGCATTTCCAAAACAGAGCAACCTTTGAGATATGAAATAGTGTCAAAACTTTGATCAATATCCTTAGGATCATTAACAGGAGCCTGAATTGGGTGAGATGTTTGCAACGAGTCTAACCTTAGGGCAATTTCATGAGAATCAATCATTACCATAGAGTCTATATCCCAGCTAGGGTACATATGTTCCACTGCATAATACCCCACCCAAGTAGCAAAACCTTCGTTTAGCCAGAGGTTGTTCCACCAGTCCATTGTAACCATATTGCCAAACCATTGATGCGCTATTTCGTGGGAAACAACGTATGTCACTTTTTGTAATGATGATGGGTTTGCCTTCTTATAGTCGCCATCATAGAGAAGAGCAGAAGGTCTGAATGTAATTAATGAAAAGTTTTCCATTGCATTATGGGAGTAAGATTCTACACACACTAAATCAAGTTTGGGAATAGGGTATGGAATCTTGAATAGGTCTGAGAAAAAATCGACAACTCTTGATGCAACAGTCAAAGCAAACTCGCCTTGGCTTGCCTTTCCTTTTACCGTATAAATTCTGATTGGCAAGGAGTCTTTGGTAGAAGAGGTACCGTCAATTGGTGAATAACCGTCCATAGTTGGGTAGATTTTGTTCTTTGTCCCGGTTTCTAGATATTCAAACTCGCCAATGACCCAGGCTACAAGATATGTTGGCATTAGACAACTTTCATGAAAGCGATGAACAATGTTTTTACCATTTTTTGCGGTCGAAGCTAGTGGCATGTTAGAAAGAACGGTAAAATTCTCGTCAGCTTCAATTAAAATTGAGAAAGTAGACTTAAGGGAGGGCTCATCCAAACATGGGAATGCAGTTCTGGCGTCAGTAGCCTCGAACTGTGTTGCCAACGTGTATTTGTCGTCACCAGAGAAAATATCTTTATAATTTGAGCGGTAAAACCCAGAAAGTGATGACTGAATAATACCACTGTACTGCACACAAAGAATAACAACATTATCAATCACCAATGGAAACTTGAACCTGATTATTTCAGTCTTAGAATCGTATGTTGTTGAAAGAGGTTTGATCGGAGCGTCTGAGCCATTCGAAACCGTGACCTCCTTTATTGTTAGATCTTTAATATTCAAAGCAATCTCATCAGAAGGTTTTATACAGTTTAACGTAACTTCTACCTCTCCTGAAAATGTATTGTTGTCTGCATTGATGTCAAAAATGCGAAGTTGGTAATGTTCAGGTTTGAAATTTCCTGGTAACCGAAATTCATCCATAATGCTTACTTCTGCGGTCAATTAGCCTCAGGATCGCTCTTTTGAATCTGAGATATAATTTAATCGGACTGAAAAGTTCTACACCATTCTACCGTTTGTCAATCGTGGTGATTGGGTACTCAATACTGGTCCGTAGTTTTTGATCTTCTGGAAAAAGGTTATGAAAAGTGCTGTTACCCAGCTATACAGGGTAGGAAAAATGTGTCGAACGGCTACTGCATAATCTTACACATGGTAGAAGTGAGATTCTAGTTAACATAAAATCTATTCCCCTACTCAATACGGACAATGAAATTCAACTCAAATAAGCTGTGGAAACAGGTTATGAGCCCTGAAACCACCAAACCC